>BQNB010006077.1:4840-17340 GCA_026074375.1 Tanacetum coccineum | reverse complement strand
GTGGTTAGAGTTAATTTCCTAATAGATTAATTGTTTTAAGTGGCGGCTCGTCGGTGGAGTTTTGCCTACTATAATACAATCTGTCCAATAAGGTGTTATTTGGAGTCCACTTCTTGCCCGTTTTGTTTTTTCGATGAAGAGGAATGTCCATTGCATTTGTTATTTCGATGTTCTCAAATCTCAGTAGGTTTTGCATCGTGTTTGCCGTTGGGGGAAAGATCAGAATTTCCAGCTTTGGACGTTTTGTTCTCAGAATGGTACGAGTGGTTTCACTCTTTATCGTCTTCCGTTCAGTTAAAGGTTTTTTTTGGAAGGAGTCTTCTAATCGTAGCTCTTGGTGGTTTATTAGGGGAATTCGGAATCGTTCTAATCTTATTGATGTAATAAGCCCGTCTAGATCGATCCTTTTTAGAATAATGTCTCAGACCAACGTAACCCAAAGGGGCATCTAATATGGTCTGTGACTTCTTAGGAAGAATGACCTTGACATCCTGGGGAATGTCAAAATCAATAACAAATTGATTTAGTTTTTCTCTCGTTAGCGTACATGTTTAAGAGGCGAAGGTAAATTTGGAATCCATGGAAGGAAGGAAGAAGAAGCAGTTACCTTAAGAACAATAATCTATAGTTAGCAGCGAACGAAAAGGTAAAAGTTGGATACGAAGTAACTATCCTTATATACTAACGAAGGGAAGAAATCGGCCCATACATGTGTCTGGTGGGATCGATAAAGACGTTTGAAATTTAAAGAAGAGCACGCACATTTCTTGAGAATGACCTTTCTTTATCCGTTACTCAACTAACTCCCCCATTATGAGGAAGTAGCATTCAATGTACATTGCACGTATAAGTCTTCGGCATGACGTATGACTTAGTTCACATATTGATAGACGAAAGCAATACATATATAGATGTATACATTACATTCGACTGGGGGGCTTGATGACGTACCCTCCTCTCTGGTTCGAAGGCCTCCCCTTCGAAGCCCGAATAGGATCTTCTCCCAATTACAACCAATAACCTTTGAATAGTTTCGAGTGGCGTAAAACCATCTTCGGGATGGTTACTAGTATGGGAATCCACCACGCGAAGCCCTACACCCTTCGCGATGGGCCTTCGACGAAATTAGAGTAAATGTCAGACAGTCAAACCCACGTTCTCCATCTCCACCAAGGTCTTCCCGACAAAATAGAGATCGTGGTACACAACCCCAAGAATCACCCCTAAATCGTGGGACACCCCCACGATCACCGATCTTTGTGCTAAGCCTTGTCCCGTCTCATTTCTACACCTATAAATAGATGGTAAGGGCTCCAAGTATGGCTAGAACGCTTCACACACTTATTTACGTTATCATACTTTACCAAATACAAAGCACATACTTACTCTCACGCCGGAGGTGATTCGTAAGGACACCCCCTGCGCTTCACTTAACGTAGTGTTTTCATTTGTGTTGACACAGGTTATTCAAGGCTTGGCAACTTAACAATCACTCAAAGAACTCTTTGATCTCATCAAAGCCTGATTGTGCCCATATTTGCACAATCGGTTATTTTATGTTTGACCTTCTTTTCGGTTTCTCTTCTCTTAGACAATGGTTGTCAAGCTAAATTTATTATTTATTTACTAGACAATGGCTTTGTGGTCCCAAGCTTGGAAACTGAAGATCTAAATCAAAGCACAATAATAGATGGTCCACAAGTAAAAGAGCTAAATCATATAAATAAAGTGAGAATATATAACTTGTGAAGTGCTAAACTATTTTTGAAGCATTTGTTTGTTTGTTGGACTTAGATGTCGCAGTTTCGATCCATTCACTTATGAATGGATATACTCGAGTAGGTTATGTTAATTTGTAAGTGGCCAAATGTCATCTAGAAATGTGATTCATATTTCACACTTCAATTATAGATAAAATAATATAGATCTATTAGTAGTGTTTGTGATTTGGCCCAACTTGACAGGCTACCCACTCTGTATGACCCATTCACTTTGCCACCTCTTTGTATCTAACGATAACTGTTTCTTTACACTTATGAAGGCTGAGAAGGATAGGAATATATATCTTGGACCTCATGAATCTCCTCCTTCACAAGCAAAACAAGAATATATAGACCCTTCTTGGTGGAAGCAAAGGTTCAAGCAAAAGTTGAAGGACGCAGATCAAAGAAAAAGTGGGTCAAGACGAGAAAACAAGATGGAAAATCTTAGAGATCTCATGGGTGGTAGCAAGACCAGCGTTAATACATCCAAAAGTTCTTCAAGGGATGTCATGAGTCTGAATTTGAGAGCGGAATCCTTCATACTACGATTACGATCTTGCAAAGCCGAAAACGATCCTAAGTAAGATCCCGATCCTGACAACCTTGATATAACTCTTTCACCTGGAAGCTTTGTATACATTCGATTACATGATATATGTACGGAAATATCAGCATGTTTTTTAAGCTTTTCAACTCTACTTCACGATTGCTTTACACACGTTTAGAGTTTGGCATGTATTATCTTGAAGTTAGCCCGCCCATTCGGGCGGGCTATGAAACTAGTATATATATATGCTAAAAGAACATACGTTGCATATATGAATAAGATGAAGAATCAAGATCACGGATGGTCTTTTGAATAATATCTAAATGTCCAAACCTTTGCCAATATCATTTTCGGCTTTCTCCCTGCTGAAGTGTTAGGAGAGTAAAAATTAATGATAAAACGGGAATTATGAAACGATAGAAGATTAAGACAACCTTTTGAGGCCCTGAGTTATATCCCTCATGAGGTGAATAACTTAGTTAATTTGATTGTGCTTGTAGGTTGGTATTGAAGGCTTGAAGACGTTAAAACCACAGCAGCAGAAGGGAATTGTACCTCAAAACGGGCACAAGCAAATTGTTAAGTCACACGGTGGTGTAGATTTTGAAGCTGATAAAGTCTTGAATGAAGATGATGATGTCGATGGGATGGTCAAATGGGTCTTGGAAAGTTTAAAATTTTATGTGAAACATCCGTTTAGTTGATATTTTCATTATTAGTATGATTTGAAACGGGTTATTGTTAGTACGAGTCAACATGGAGCATATGAGGCTGAGTTCATCTATAACACTTTTTAGTTCATTCTTAAATCTATGTATAACAATGATTTAAGAGGTTTATCATTTGTACATTAAAAATATACTTTGAGCTACTTTCAATTGTTGACTTGTTTGGCCCTTTCAACCCATTGGATATGTTCAACTCTTAGTTAAGCCTTTTAATTTTACCTGCTTGAGATAACTTCAAACCAAATTTACACAAACATAAATTGCTAAACAACCGCTAGTTTTTATTTCTATTTTATGCTGATGATTGCTACTACTCTGTAGGTTGAGGCAGTTGTAACCAAGGATGAACTGCAACATGTTGCTCAACTATGCAAGTCAGAAGTTGATATATGGGGAGAATAATTGCAAGAGCTTTACGTGCATTGAAGTTAGAAGGGTCATTTGGTGAGTCAGCAATGAATCAACTAAGCAACTTGGTTAAGATTTCTTTCTTGATATAAAATTACTTGCATCCATGTTTAAGTGATGAACCGGATAAAAAGAGTAACTAGATAATTGGTATAAACCTTTTAGCTCATTGATGTTGTACCTTTGATTGTGAATGGCTTCCTAGGGACATATGAAGTTCTTCCTTTTTAAGATCCTAACTGTTTTAGCTACATGTATTCATCCCATACGCGATGTTGAAATCTAAAGGTGGCAAAATGGGCAGGTTGGTTAAGAGTTTGTTTGCATCTGAAAACATTATAAAAGTTTTTTTTTAAACAACTATTGCACTCAAGTTCTATAAACTATCATGTGAAATGAATAGAGTTTGCATATGAAAACATTGCAAGTGTCCTTCAGTCCATTCACATAAAGTTCTGACATTCTGACATGAAGATATATAAACCTTATTCAATCTATTTTTGAATTTCACTTCTATGTCGATCTCATGCAACTAAAAATTTGCAGGAAGTGAAGGGTTTAACAAGATCTTCTCGCCAAAGAACCCGCGCAGAGATAGTACTGCTTCTAGTGGCTTCTGATAACCAACATTCTTCGTCTTTCAATTCAACATTAAATTAATTGGATGCTGCATTATTAGAATTACAGATAGATTAAGCAGCTCTTGTCAACGACCTAAGCAGTTTGGAATCTCTAGAACCACACATTCATATAGAACAACTTGCGCAGAAACTTGAGAGTATGCCAAAATTGTTATTAAATTTGCAGACTCAGGTATAATTTTGTATTCTATGGTTGTACAATTTGGGGGTATATTGTTTCCACCCACATAGTTCTGCATTCTTTAGTGTATATAGTAATATATATTTATAAGCATATCTGCCAAAGTCAGCTGGTGCAAAATTTTGTATGAGGATTTGCTTATATTTATATATAACTTTGTGTAGGGCTATAAACGAACCGGACAAACACGAACGGAGCTTTGTTTATGTTCGTTCGTTTAATTTTAACCGGACAAATAAACAAACACGATCGTTTAAACGGACGAATTTTCTTGTTCATGTTCGTTTATTAAGAAAATACTAGCATGTTACCCGCACAATGCGGCGGCAGGTACCCGGTGACTATTTGTGTGTCGAACAAATGTTACACTCTTACCCATTAAGTTTGTATTCAAATTAAGGTGAAGGTTGTAAAAAATTTGAATCAAAATAAAATAAACCCACTAAAAATAAAAATAAAAACTAAAAATTCATAAAAATATATAAAAAACCAAATGTTGAATTAAAGAGCACAAAATTTTAAAAAATATGATGCAATTAGATCATAAAAAAATAGATAAAAAGATATTTCAATTTAAAAATAAATGTGTTTTTTTAATTAAGAAGTGACACATGTCACTTTAAGATGTGGTTCCTTAAAATGAGATGGATGGTCAAGATTGCACATCCTTATCTTAATAGTATAAATTAAAAGTTAATATTTTCATAACAAATAAGTTTAAAAGTCTAAATTTTTAAGTCTTTCTAAAAATAAATGTCATAAATGCATTATAAGGTATTAATAGATAAGGTTGTTTATGTTCGTTCGTTAAGACACTAAACGAATATAAACGAACTGACATAACTGAACTTAGAAAAATAAACATAAAATTTACAACAACATACATAATATTGTGTTTTAAAGTTTTGTTTTGTTTAAGTAAACCAACTTTAAAGTATATAATAAAAAGTTACGAAAAAAGAACATAAATAAAATAAATGAACATACATGAACGTTAACGAACGTGTGATCGAACGTCCCCGAACATAAATGAACGGACAAGACTTTTGTTCATGTTCGTTCATTTAACTAACCGAACGTAAAATATTGTTCATGTTCGTTCAATTAATAATTAAACGAACATAAACGAACTTTTTACTGAACGGTTTATAAATGTTCACTAAACTTTCAGTTCGTTTACAGCCTTACTCCCCATCACCCACTTTATTTTGCATTAACGTTAAAACTTGATTCTTAATTTTATGAATAAGCTGCCTAAGCCAGATCATCTTTAAGCAGAAAGGAATGTGTTTACCAAAATTCTTACAAGTAAAAATGACTCATAAGAGACCCATCAAACCTCAACAACAGTTTCATCAAACATTTTCCAAGGATTCGATGTTTACATAGACAGAGAAAAGGTCAATTCTGGATTCAATCATTGACAAAATATGTTTCTAAATAACTTGTAAAACCCAATTGATAAGCCAAAGCATGACCCAGATTTTAGAGTTCAAGCCATCTTTGGTCAGGACTAGGTAGATATGATCACCCCAAAGACCAGACCAGATCCCCAAAGGAACCATTACTCATTTACTCCTGTACGGGTGAGAATGTATTCCACAGATATCGTTAGATAATTGAAATAAAGTTAAAAACAGAACCCCTGACTATATGTTCAGCAAAAAAATGCTAAAACACAGTATCTATGCACGTCATGGTACTCTTTAGTAGTTTGATCCATTTTGATGCTAGTTGTCCCCTTGTATTTAACTGGTAGATGATATGTATAAAGTATAGTACACAAATTACTTCACCCACCACGGAATACAAGAGAAAAACAACGACCCGTGATATATGATGTGTGAAGTAATTTTTGTGGTGTACAATACAACTCTAGTTTCTATTCCAAGGGAATATGGCAAGTCCATTTGAGTCTTCAAGATCTCCAAGTTGCAAGTACAAGTTCAAGACTTGTGTCAAACAAAATAAACTGTATATGCCTCTTAGGAAGAAAGATCAAAAATGAGATCGTGTTTAGCCCAACATGTACACAAGGCATCTTTGTATATACTCGAAAATAGCCACAGACCAAAAGTGGTATGCACATAAGGCGCACAGCAATGACACAGATTCCACTATATGATACGTAGTATACAAGTCATTAAAACGTGTTGTTCATAAAGGAAAGACCAAATTACCAAATATGAAGTTTCCTCGCGCTACTGAATCTTACTAATACTAAACCTACAACTTGTTTACGTGAAAGTATGTTATCAAACGCAACACTTTAAAATCCATGGGCAGCTATCTGCTATCTAACTTCATACAGGTTTTGCTAATATGAGTCACTCCTCAATACCAACAATAGTGAAAGATATTCACAATCAGTTTGTATTGTATCACAAGATGTCCCACATGTCACCATTTGGAGTTGAAAGCGAAAGATCAACTAAAAGTTTTTGTGACATGATATTACACCCACTCAGGTCTCAATACATACCAAAATACACAATATAATTTACAAAAGGCATCAAGTTTCAAGCTTTAACAATAAAATTTCAAGAATCCACTATTTATTTTCACTAGCAATAATATGGCATATAATAGTAGATAAATGTTCATTGAACGGAAGAATACACAAGTAAAAAAATAAAACTTATCAAGTTATACTTATTAACTATCACTTAACACAACCAGCAACACAAATAAGAGATTCATAGACAACATATAATCAACAACCCCAAATAAAAAAATTTAAACAAACTTTACTGCAAAACTTTCCCCCAAACTCACCTTTTAAGACTGTTGAGTTCTCCCCTGTTGTTGCTTTGTACTATTGTCTGAAGGAAGATAAGAACCTGATTCACCAGCCACAGTTTGATATTGAGCGGTCGATTGAGGTGGCAACGGTTGAGCAGCGTAGTATACGTGCTGTCCTTGTGCAGGATCGGCAAATTCATACCCATAATTAGCTCCAGCACTAGACGCAGAAGAAGCAACAGACTGAGACGGGTGATGCATCTGTGAATACCCGACATATTGAGGCTGAACCTGATGCTGGCTAGAAGGAACCTGAACATACTGAGAGCCACCAGAATTCGTTGTTCCATAAACACCCGCAGGCAACTCGCTTTTCGGAACAGTTTGAGTAGTCCTTGCGGTGGTATAACCAGAAGGCGGCACTTGACTATGTGCAAGAGGAGTAGAAGCCCCAGACGACACCTCCGCATAACCCGTACCTTGCTGCTGCATTGGCATGTTATACCCCTGAGGCGCCTGCCTCACAGGCGCAGGCATATAATACACAAAATTCTGCTGATCAAGTGCCGGATGGTGCGGATGATGCTGGTTCTGAGACGGATACATCTGATAATAAGACGCCATTGGCACCGCACCAGACGGATGGTGCTGAATATACTGCGGCTGCGGAACAGCTGTATGAATAAACTGTGGCTGTTGTTGATGGTGCATCTGAGTATGCTGTGGATCAACTTGTGTATTCGACATGGACATTAAATAAGCAGAATCCGCCATTTGTTGCTGTTGCTGCTGTTGTTGTTGTTGCATCTGAATCCTAACACTCTGATCACTCACATTACTATTATTACTACTCAACTCACCAGTTCGATTAACGTTATTACTAGATTGAATCTGTACTAATGGATCCTGATAAATCATAGTCGGTTTTTGCCTACTACCATCACTGCAACACATAAACAACACACAAAAATCACATAACTTTCATACAGTCATTTCAGACAGTCGGTATGCACAATCTATACACTAAAACTAAACTACTAAAACACAATAATATACCTCGAAATGGAATCAGGTGAAGCTAAATCAAACCCCATAGACGGCTTCTGCTGATACTGCTGCTGCTGCTGCTGACTCTGCATCTGCTGAACCTGAACTGGAACCACCTTCTGATAGCCATGTTGCGACCCCTGATCCGACCTCTCATCCTCGGACAAAACGCGATTCCCATACTCCACATTCCCCACAATCGGCACACCCGTAACAACCACAGGAGGATTACTCACATTCACATTCATATTCCCAAACTGCTCCTCAACAACCTTAACCCCATCCTCCACATGCACCCTAATAGGCGGCAAACTCGCTAACGAAGGCGAACTAGACGCCGATCCAAACGACGACGTTCGTTCCAAATCCGGTACCGAATGAACATCCTGACCCCCACCAATTTTCACATTAACATTATTAATCCCAACATTACTATTAACCTTAACTAAACCAGGGTCCTTTTTATTATCATTTGGTTGAAGCGATGATCCCCCCAAAACGTCGTCGTCTAACCCTAACAAACAATTAACAGAAGAAGTATCCGAAAAACCCGAAGTGGTACCATTTAAAGCATTCAAAAACCAATCTTCAGATTTAGTACTATTCTCCAACAAAGATCCAATAGACGTAACAGACTCCGGTTTATTCGGAAACAGAAACAGCCTCAAACGTGACGACTTGGTGACGTCAGCGTTCAATCGCTCATACTCATCAATCATATTCTCCAGATCTTCATCAGTCGTAACCGAAATCAACGAGTCCAGATCTTCGGATGGAAGCTGGTATTTAAGAGTAAACGGTTGTAAAAACTGTTGGTGTGTCTGTTGTGATGATAAGGAGGATGAAGACTGTGATTTGATTAGGGTTTTGGTGAGACGAGAAGTGAGGTCAACGAGGGAAGTGTGGCGGTCAACGACGACGATGCGAGTGTCTCCGCCGATGTAGCATAAGGATTTGTCGTGAGGGCGAGGGACGATGTGGCCGCCGTAAGAGCACATGAGACGGAGTTTGGGTTGGGGGTTGAAAGTGGTGGTTGTGGTGGTGGTAGTTGTGGTTTCGTCCCATGAGTCGGTGTTGCGGGAGCGAGGGGAGGAGTCGAGGGAGTCGGGGTAGGTGGGGGTTGGGGGGATTGGTGGTGGTGGTTGCGTGGTGGGTTGTGTTTGGGTTTGGGGAATTGGTGGTTGTTCCATGGTGTGGTGTGGGTGTTTGACGGATTGTCAAAATTGGGGGAAATTGATGGAATGGAGATGTGTGGGTTTTTATATAAGTAAAAAATGTGATGTCTACAAGATAAAGGTCAAAGTTTAGCTGTTTACTACTCACTTTAATTATTTGTTGCTGTCATCTTGTGTTTTTCTATATTTCTTTTGTCAAAATTATTCTTTTACTAGCTATGTCACATTATAAGAGAGCTAGGTATCATAACACGGTAACATTGAAAAAGTGATCTTATTTCAGCGTCACATCAGTTTTAACACCAACACACCAATGTGGGTTAACATCCCGTCCAACGCCGTTGGCCAACACCGATGTGCGATACCATAACGTCGGGCAACGCCGGTCCACCTCAGCATAACTTTAGGTGGGTCGTTATGGTACCTTGCCCTCTAAATGTCTATACATTCTTAATACATCATGCGTTTACCAATTTCACTCAAACCACGACCTTTTTTGTTTTTGTCCATTTTGATGCGCGGCACTCTTGTGTGAAACGTGACACCCGATTCACTAATCACAACATGACACGTGTAGCTTCAATTAAAAAATAAGGAATAAATTAAATTCGGCGTGCAAAACGTGACGCGTTGGTCTTTTGCACACCAAATACACATGGCATTATTTTATTTATTGCTTTATAAAATTAGATGCTCAGAGGAATCACTTGACGTGCAAAAATGTTGCCATACGCATTGAATCCACATGTCCATTCCTTATTGGTTTAGGTTGCAAAAAACTAAACTAACGAGCAATATATCAGTTTAAAGCGGCATCTTCAATTCCTGAGCTCGCCGAATATTCGAGTTTTTACTTTAAAAACCAATTACATAATGCACACAATTACGGTGCGCAATATATAATGTGTGCCGCGCTCCAAAAGTGGCAAAACGAAAATATGATCAAAATACAGCTCTTTGTGATGAGACCCCATCAAATGCCACCATATCTGTAACTTTCACTTCTTGTTTTACTTTTTATCAGAATAAGTATTAGTTTAGTATCTTAACTTAAGAGTATTTGGTGCAGTAACGCCACCCAAATATCAAATCTACATGGCACTTTTTTAGCTTAAGCCAAAGCCTAAAACTGCATTGCCTCCCCCTCCTCGCCAAAGTGCAAGTGAAAAATTGGCGTGCGCCAAATATTGGTTTTGTGTTTCTATAATTGATTTTGTTTTGAATTTGTGTTTTAATTGGGTATTGTTGTTTTCAAAAGTGGGATTTCGGCTTCATTGACTAGGAAGAGAAGTGAAGGAAAAATAGTGAGGTAACATGGGGCATAGGTGTCAGTTTGCCTTAAGTCACCACATCTGATGCTCTAATATAAAAAACAGTTGTAGAAATAATATTTTATTAATAAATAAGATAGTTGGTGAGTATATTTTTAAACTTTATGCATTATCAACATAAACACTTATTATGAGACGGAACAAGTACAAAACTTTTGATAATCACTCACTTGAAAATCTTAATATTTTCCTAACACATTCACTTAAATGCAAACACATTGATCCTAAACCTATTATATTATACTCTATACTAAACATCATGTCGAGTGGCGACAAAAGCCCGTCTTTTTTTCTTTGGGCTTATTTTGGCCTGATTGTAGGCATGTGTGTTTGTGGGTCGTTTAAATTAGTACGTGTCTTTGGTATGTGTCATTCTTATTTTAGTACGCGCCCTTAGTTGTGTAGCAAGGTTCCATCTATCTTCATATACTCACCGACACCGGTTCATCAATTCTTACGCCTTCTCAGAAAACAAATTTTGATAGTTCTGGGTGCCAGATGTTAAATTCCTGATGGCTGTGATTCTTCGCGCAGTGGCACGGAAAATCATTGGGTTTGCAACCATGCCGAATGTATCCGCTTATGTGGGTTTTGAACCTGTCCAACCCTTCATACACAAGTACCAATTGAGGTGTGATAAACTTTGATTGCGTATATATATATATATATATATATTACTTTTTATAATATATCTATATATATTATATATATATATATATATATATATATATATATATATATATATCTATTGCGACTATAATTTGCTTTATATATGCTTATTGCGCTTTTGAGTTGCTTTTATGAGTTGAGAATGTTGCTTATATGATCGTCTGCATCTTAGTAGGCCAAACTATTATGTTTTCCACTCGACATGATGTTTAGTATAGAACATATTTATTGCGCTTATAATTTGCTTTATATATCCTTATTGCACTTTTAAGTTGCTTTTATGAGTTGAGAATGTTGGTTATGTGGTCGTCTGCATCTTGGTAGAGCAAACTGTTATGTTTGCAGCTATGGCGGATGTGCCTACTTTTTTTGGAATTTTTGTTGCCACTCGACATGATTGGTAGTATGTGGTACAACGCGTTGGAATGTTTTGGTTGTTGATGTTTTTCAGGTGGATAAGAACCATAAGTAACCACAGCCTTAAGGGCTTTTGATTCAGGTTGTGGTTATTTAAGGTTGTTAGCATTTGCATTTTGGCGGGACGAACACTCAGTTTGCAGCCATGGCAACCACAACTTTCCTTAAACTTTTAATCTCTGAGTTTCGCACTTGGTTATAGACATAACAGTTTATGCATGTGTTTTTCTGTTATACTTTATGCTAAACATCATGTTGTGTGGCGATAAAGGCCCGCCTTTTTTTCTTTGGGCTTATTTTGTCCTGTTTGTTGGCCTGAGTGTTTGTAGTCGTCTAGATTAGTATGTATCCTTATCTTATAAGCTGTGATTCTTCACGCATTGACACGGCAACCCGCTAGGTTCGCAACCATGCCAGATGTATCCGCTTTTGTTGGTTTTCGACTTGACTGACCTTCATACACAAGGATTAATTGTGATGTCACAAACTAGGCTTGCTTATATATACTTATTGCACTTATAATTTGCTCTACGTATGTTTATTGCGGTTATGACATGAATATGTTGTTTGCAAGGACTACCAGAGACTGTCATGAATTGAGGTAGGTTCGATTAAGGGTGTGGTCGTTGGCATTTTGGCAAGGCAAACTGTTATGTTTGCAACCATGGCGGGTGTAACCACTCTTTTGGTTTTCAACCTTGTTGGGAATTAAACTCATTATCCTTAGTACTGCCAAGCCAAAGACTTTGTACTACTTAAGATACAACTGCTAGTACTAACTAGTTAGTACTGCTAGAAGTAAGTTAGTACTGCCAGTACTAACTTAACACTGTTGAAGGACTTAAGACTGC
>BQNB010006076.1:61638-99151 GCA_026074375.1 Tanacetum coccineum | reverse complement strand
TGGAGATAGTGCTTGCTTAGGTTTCTTGTGTAGGTGTTTAAGTAACATATGAGTGAGGTTTACACGTATCAAGTGAGGTTTTGATTGAACAAAATGGTGATTTGTGGCTGGCTTGAGCTCTCGACAAAGGAGAAGAACAAAAGGGTTGTGTGCTTGTGTTTTCGAATGGTGTGTTTCACCAAGGCTTCAAGTGCTGAGTTATATGCCTCCATAGAACATGAAATCTTAGCCATTATCACAATGAATAGTGTATTGTTAAAAAAGAAATGGAATGGGAGTGTTTTTAGGGATTTCGCATGGGTATAGGGAGGTATGGGCACATTATGGTGTTATTAAGCTATTATCTTGTATAGAATAATGCATGGTAGATATAAATCTGAATTTGTGGTGTAAAAATGTATTTAGAAGGTACTTGTAAATGGTTAAGGAAAGGTAATAAGGTAAATAAGTGAAGTGTTTTGCATAAGTGAAGTGTCAAACCAAAAGGCTGTTTCGCTAATTCATTCATTTCTGCAAGTGCAAGACGGTATGGTGCGCGTGCAACAGTTGCAGCTCCTGTATTAGCTCTATGTAAAATTCTACCTTACGTGTCAGAGGTAGTCCCGGTAAATCTTCGGGAAATACTTTCAGAAAATCTTTAATGACAGGCACATCTTCAATTCATTTCTCTGGGATTTTAGCTCCCTCCTTTTTCGTCACTTGAATCAAGAACACTCCACGTCCTTTCTCGATGTACCTTTGAGTTCTGATGCTCGAGATGACTTCCAATCTGGATTCATTCCTAACTCTACTCCTTTCGCCTTGTATGATTAGTACATCATTTCCATACGAAACACGAATGTACTTCTTGTGACACACAACTTTCGCGTGCTGTTCTGACATCCAATCCATTCCGATGATGACGTCGAAACTTCCTAGTTCTATAAGGAGTAAGTCGATGCTGAATAAGTGGTTTGCAAGTTAAGAGTACATCCTCTTAAGATGGTATTAGCGGTTAGTGACTTCCCGTCGGCTAGTTCTACGTCATAATTAGTGTCTAGAGTAGTAGGAGTGACATTTATATTTTTACTGAAAGTAGATGACACAAAACTCCTATCCGCACCGGTATCGAATAGTACTGAAGCATAAATGTTATTGATCAGGAACGTACCGTTGACAACATTGTTATCCTGTACAGCAGCTTTTGCACACAAATGGTATATCCTACATGCTACTTTGCTTCCTCCTTGGTTACTGGTCGATGCTTGGTTATTTCCTTTAGGGTTTCCTTAATTCTGCATTGGATTTTTCTGATGGGGGGGGGGTTGGTGTTGGTTACCCTCGAATTTTGGTTACTATGGCCTTGGTTTCCATTGTTTGGGCACTTGTTCTTGTAATGGCCCTTTTTACCGCATCCGAAGCAAGTAACATCACTACCCTGTCCCCTTTGGGTTCCGGGACCTCTTTGGCTTGCAGAACGAGGTGGAACTTGGCATTCCTTGGCCTTATGTCCTGCCCTACCATAGTTGTGGCAGGTAGGAGGCTGCCGTCGGTTTGTGTGGTCAGTCTTGTACTTTCCGCAAAATGGTAATTTGCCAGCATAAATACCTTGTTCGGCCGTAAACACCCTTGTCGTTTCCAGGCATTTACTTTGATTGAAATTTCCAATGTTGTTGGTGGTGTTATTGTTGTAGTGGTTTCCGTTCCATTTCCGCTTGTCACCAGAGTTCTCTCATAACTCTTGTACTACTTGGTACATCAATCCTTGGGCCATTTCAATTACCTCATGTAAGTCCACTGGTTTGGATGAGGTCACATTCCCCTTGATGTTCAAAGGTAAACCTTCAATGTAACGTTCCAATAACCGGTCATTGTTAGGCACCATTTCAGGACATAAGAGAATTAGCTCTTGAAAACGTTGATTGTAGGTGGTAAGGTTTGTACCTTTCACCTTTAAATTCCACAGCTCATTTTCCAAGGCGTTGTATGAGCAACATTTAAAGTGATGAAACGTACATACACGTTCCACTAAGTTAAAGCACTATCTAGCAATGTGCTAGAAGCAAATTTTACTCTGTCACCTTCAGCAATGTTGCTAATCCCAAACTAAGATTCCAGCATCTCAAACCATCGAGTTAAGCCTACTGCACCTTCAGTACCCCGGAAGTTTCCTTGCATAACTGCACAGAATTCCTTGTAGGTGCATGCTTTGTTTTGGGAAGTGTTAGACCCAAGATTGGTCTCTTCTTGTGTACTTGCAGCATGAGTCACGACGGCAGCTGCGAGTGCTTCTGCTACTCATGTAGCAATGAGCTAATTGAGCATTTGAGCGTCAATGCTACTTTTGATGTCCGAAGTGTTTCGGTTGGTCGAGCGGTTAATTAGAGGGTTCCGATTGACAGTTGGGCGTCGTCCAAGTCCCATTTTCTATAAGATAAATGATAGAAATAACAGTTATGACATGTATGGAATCGATATTGTAATACATCATCGTATTTGTAAATCTAATCATGTTATTCCATGTAGTATGAAATTTGAAATCAATATTGTTATTATTCATAACCAAAATGTTTCCATACATGCTTCGAAATACATGAAAATACATGAACCAACTAGCCGTGATAATGATGGAAACTAGTAGTTATTACAGCAGATCTTCTAGACTACACTCTCGAGTGCCTCAAATCTCTTCTATTATGCCTCTTCCTGAGCATCTCTAGCATGAATCTCTGCATCCTCACACACTTGTCTAAACCGAGTGATCAATTCATGAATGGGGTCCTCTAATAGAGTCTCCCACTAATCTATCTCAACTCAGGGCTTTACATCCCATTTGGTCAATAAAGACCGATAACTCCTCTACACAGGCAGTTGGATAGCTGTCCATGTCCTCAAGGGTAGTGTGCAATTGTCCCCTAAGGCATGTCATACACACAGTCAAGGCTGTCTCTCCTTGCGATGTTGCAGCAGTAGACATGGAACTCTTTCCAACCTCTATCCCGTAAGGTGGGACAGTAATTAGAGTCCTTTCCCTCTTGGTGAGGTCTGCTTCAGCAATCATCTTTTGGTAAGCGGCAAATAGGTGTGGAGATAATGGTGATGATGTGGGGTGACCTCAGGGTCATATTGATAGTCATCAAGGTCAAAAGCATCAATCCTAGCACGTTCTGCAAGATCCGGTTCAATAACGGGTATAACAAACATACGAGCGGTACGTCCACTAGTCGGGTAAGATGATAGTGATTGTGGTAAAGTGGAAAATCTCAGAGTAGAATAGCCTCGGGTATACACATAAGGGAGTGTATCTGGATATCTGGGAAATATTGTAGTAGTGTCATCAGAGTGCATCATTTCATCCGAGTATGACATGACGCTGAGATAAAGAAAGTCTATAATAAGAATATAGATCTATCTTAAAATACGTGTAGTTCAAAACTGTTTAAATCACATGTAGCCCATATAAAGTATGTATGTTTAGATCACATGTACCCCATATTATGTATGTATGTTTAGATCACATGTACCCCATATTATGTATATGTAATCCTTCGGTTGTTGATACACGTGTACCCTATATTAAGCAAACAGCAATGATTGATAGTAGAAATATAATAATCACATTAAGTAAATATGTAGTTATAGTCTAGTTTACTTAATGCAACCTAGTTCACTATAACCCAAAACATTAGAGTAAAATGGCAACCGGGGGCGTGTGACTTCAAGATTATCATATCTCTAAGTAATACAGAACGACCTCTATATGTGATGTTTATAAAATAGATCACTTGCATTAGGAAATAATAAATTGTTTAAACATTTTGCGAAAGCATAAATCTGGTAACAGACATGATAATATCATTTTTAGATAATACAAATGATCTTTAGATAGACTGAAAATAACTGCAATGCATGAGACTTCACATTGCATATTCACTCTTACAACCTGAGAAAAACATTGCTAAAGCATCAACATAAAGTTGGTGAGTTCATAGGTTTTGTTTAAGCAGAAATGTTTAGTGTTTATGAACCACAAGATTTTATCCACATGTGACAATATAACATATATAAAGTCACATAAATTGAATTAATATTGTCTAAGCTTATGACACCAAGCATTAACAAATACCAACAATAAATGAATGCCCATGCAGGTGTGTAACCTGGGACACCCGTAATCTGATTCAAATGAAGCTGTATTTGCTTGACTAATTTCAGTCCAAGATGAACATGGACGTCAATCCCGATAGATCTATCCATAACATTCCTGCTTACAAGAAATTAATAGTTCATGATAGTGGGCAAATAGCAACTTGGGTTAAATCCGGACTTAGACCAATTAATAATGAGTAATTGTACTTGTGTTCATACGTTTGAAATAAGAAATGTTCTCACCCCAAAAGATGATTTAAAAACAGTAGAGTAGGGGCTATGAAAACTCACCTTAGTGGGAAATAGCAAAAATATTGCGATAAACTGTAGGTACGGAAAATTGGTACAACACACTATCCGTCACCTAAATAATGAAATCATGCTACATTTATCAGGATGTAAAACAAGTGAGTACTATGCATTATCCATCCTTAGTAAGTGCTTTGAGTTTATGAAAATGTTTATTCGTACACCTTGTAAAAAGTCAAAGTTCTTATTCTCGTGATATGTCTTTTCTCTTTAAGTTCTCTACTTTATGTTTATATACCAGTTTCGATTACTTCGCATAAAATATATTTGTAGGTAAATTACATATCATGATTAAGTTTATGTTGGGTAAATCTCTAAATAGAGTCAAAAAGTTTATTCATGTCCTAATACACGAAAAAAGGGTTTATGTCCTAATAGGATTTCAAAAAGAATAAAAATTACAATGTTAAGCATATCCAAATAATATAGATAAGTCAAGATTAATATGAAATAGTATGAGTCTTGTTATATCTCAAGTTATCAAATAATAAACTAAACTTTTTGAAGAAAATGCTAGTAGAATTTTCATGACTTTTATTCTAGACATGCCGACTTTAAGTGTTCGTTGCGACTTCGTTATTTAACCTTTTTACTTGGTTCTTGGTGCTGATACTTTTTTATATTATAGGTATATAAAACAATAAAATTCCCATTTTATTTTCACTTCATAGTACCTCGTCATATAGCAAAAAATTGTTGTCGTAATTATAAAACTTTATACTTCACATAAAATATGTATCTTTACGGGTCGATATCTTGGTCGTTTCTTATCCATTTTTAAGTGATTCAAAAGGCCAATGAAAAGCTCATAATGTCTACTTTATAATGGTAAATGGATCTGGATTTTATTAGTCAAGTCATATTGTTCGAAATATAATTTTAAATGTTACATGTAACGTCCTTATAACAAGGAGGGTTTCGGCCAAAACCTTATTTTATATAAGACCTTTGAACTTTACACTATTGTTTTTATGACAGTTTACCTCATTTTATGTCATTTATGTATTATTAAGTTTGTTTCATCATTATGCAAGATTCACAATTTTAGAAATTAGGGTTTCTTATGTTTTCAAGAAATAATAATATGTTTACGTGTGCATGTATGTCTTTACGTATGCATGTAATATCTTTCAAATTATTTTTGAATTTTAAGCACTACTAATTAGGACTAATACATGTATTAAAGAATTTTGAACATAACAAAAATGTAACTCACAAGGATTTAGACGATTTAAGCGTATACGAGCTAGAAAACCTTAGAAAACCCACGTTTTCTATCTTTACACTTTCAAACAAAAACCAAAGCTATAGTCTTGAGTGAATAATGTCTTGTGATCACCAAACTAAACCAAGAGAGTGTATTTGAAGCTTGTAAGTACACAACTTCAATGGAGCAAAAGAAAATGAGTGTACACGAAACTAGGGTCTAATGTAGAATAGGGTTTCTTTCGCCTAGTTTTTATTTTAGGCCGAAAGTTATGGAGTAAATGGAGATAGTTCTTGATTAGGTTTCTTATGTAGGTATTTAAGTAACATAATGAATGAGGTTTACAACCTATCAAGTGAGGTTTTGCGATTGCACAAAATGGTGATTTGTGGCTGGCTTGAGCTCTCGACAAAGGAGAAGAACAAAAGGGTTGTGTGCTTGTGTTTTCGAATGGTGTGTTTCACCAAGGCTTCAAGTGCTGAGTTATATGCCTCCATAGAACATGAAATCTTAGCCATTATCACAATGAATAGTGTATTGTTAAAAAAGAAATGGAATGGGAGTGTTTTTAGGGATTTCGCATGGGTATAGGGAGGTATGGGCACATTATGGTGTTATTAAGCTATTATCTTGTATAGAATAATGCATGGTAGATATAAATCTGAATTTGTGGTGTAAAAATGTATTTAGAAGGTACTTGTAAATGGTTAAGGAAAGGTAATAAGGTAAATAAGTGAAGTGTTTTGCATAATGTAGGATTTTGTATAGTTAAATTGCATTAACTTAATTTTAGGGTATTTTGTGTGTAAAACTTGTCAAGTCATATGTAATATGGGTGAACACGGTTTACTTAAGCGTTAAATATTACGGGCTGAGTTTACGGCAAGTTAAACGGAAGTAAAAATGACTATAGGGTAAAATAGGGTAACTAGTGGTTAAATGAACGTACATGGGTGTTTGAAATGTTTAGAGTGTTATTTTATGAGTTTACCAATGATGTGAACTTAATTTATGGTTTAGGTTATGTGTCGGGATCACAAAGACATAAGAAAATATTTCGTTTACAAAGAATGAGTAAAATATGATCGTATCGCAAAAAGGTTCTAAAATACCCCTTTAGACCTAAAATGCAATAATAATGATGTTTGTATTGTATTTAGGCTCTCTATAGCCTATAATATTGTATATTATTCATAGGATAACTCCCTTTTGAGATTAAATGGTAATTTAAATTTTTTACGGTAAATAGTTTTACATAAATGGTTAAAAGTAAAACCTGAATTTTACAGAGTGTCACAGCCTCCCCAGGTTAGAAGATTTTGTCCTGAAATCATGATGTTGTAGTAGGCTGTGGGATCGAGAATAAATGTGGATATTTGTTCTTGAACTGATCCTTACGTTCCCAAGTGAATTCTGGGCCTCTACGTGCATTCCAACGGACTTTAACAATAGGTATATGACTTTGTTTGAGTTGTTTGACCTCACGGTCCATAATCTCTACGGGTTCTTCAATGAAATTGAGTTTGTCGTCGAGTTGGATTTCCTCCAAAGGAATAACAAGTGCTTCAATGGACAAACATTTCTTTAGGTTGCAGATGTGAAACACATTGTGTACTTTGCTAAGCTCTTGTGGTAATTCCAAACGGTAAGCCACTGGACCAATCCTTTCTATGATCTAAAAGGGTCCAATATAATGAGGATTTAGTTTTCCACGCTTTACAAATCAAATTACACCTTTTCATGGTGATGGCGTCAGGAGTACAAAGTGACGTCGTCGCACCGTTTTTACTATATATACAAAATCGATTTTAGGGTTTTAAGTGTATAACTTTGTATAACTTTTGGGAGACAAACCCTAGTCATTCAAGCAGCTTTTAGGCCATCTTTAGGGCCTCAAAACCCTATTGTAACTGACCTTGATCCATGTTTTAATCAAGAAGAAGAATGTTTACTATCATCATTAAATATCAAAAAGTATCTAAGAGTATACGTTTGATTGATTTATGTTCTTATAGCTTTCTCTTAACATCTAGGCAAAACCACATTTAGGTAATTTTACTTAATGATTGCATGAAACTTTAGGTGTTGATACCTTTTAAAGTTGCATCATGTGATGAATTTTCTCGTTAGGCTTTAGAAAACTAGCCATAAGATATTAAATTGGCATACACGTCTAGGGAAACGCGAGTGTGTAGAAAGGATACCATCGGTAATAGTCTTCATATTGCCTTACTCCTAATATGGTTGTTTCCTCTTAAGATATTTCACATGCATTTAATATACTCTTAGAGGCCTTGTAATAGTCTTCATACTATCTTACTTGTGCGTTGCCTTACGGAATATTAAATAGACGGCGGGTTCGTTTAATTCGTTCATGACTTTAGAAATACTTACACAGATCATCACAAGTGTGACAAAGCAACAGATCTAGGAGAAGCAAAGGAGTAGTGCATGATTAGGTAAATACATCTTCTTATCATAAAGTTATCACCAGTAGATTAGAATATATTTAGTTAAAATAGCTAAAATTACCCAACCTCTCAAATCATGATTTTACTTACTTTCTATAAAATAAAAATACGAAAAGAATCTTCTCTCAACCCTATAGATCTCTGTTAGACCGTGTTCGAGCCTTCCTAACCTATCCTCCTAGAGAACGATAACCACCCCGAATCTTGCCTTACTACACTAAAACGGTTAGGTACTCTGAATAGGGGATTGTAAACCTTCGTGTGAGAGTCTCACAAACCCACATCAAACTCCTTTGGGCCACCTACTTTTATAGTAAAATCTAAAACCATAAAAACCTAGTGATTTATGAGATTTGATATGTACTACACAATACTTTAAAAACCGGTTTTTTAAGTGGCACAATCAAGCCACCGGTTTACAGTTCAACTGGGTTTTTGTTGAAAACCAGCATCCGATTACCTAACCGATTCACTGTTCAACTATCGAGATCAACCTAGATTTTAAAACACCAGTAGTGCGGTATGATTTGTGGCCTAAGGTCTACCAATCAAGTAACCAAATATGGCTTTACTATATGGTAAAAGATGTATCATTATCGTTCTGTTAATGAGGAATTGCAAAAAGGTATTAAAGTACAGATCGATATCTAATTAAAGTATCATACAAGAAAAATGACCAAGATATCATAATTTCATTTTGTATGCACCAATATAACTTTTACCTTTTAAGGATTCATATTTTGACACGTATTAGCATTTTAATTAGATAATTCTTAAAAGAACTTACATGACAAAAAATTTAAAGTTATTTTTTCGTACATTTTAATAAGAGAAATGATAGATCTATAAAATGTTTACAAAATGATATTCAATAATTTAACAATAAAATATGAACGGTAAGAAAAAAGAAAGAAAAGTTATTATGTAATTTGATTGAACAAATACACTTGACTAATCATTTTGTGAACATAATTTTGTAAACTATTTGTAAATGTAGCATTGCTCTTTTAACAAGTAGTAAGCTTAATACAAGGTTGAATAAGTTTTGGGATAATAACAAAAAATTTATTGTTTTATGTAGCTTTTTTTCTCTTAAAACACATTTTTATTTAAATTTTAATTTTTATGTGTATTTTATGACAAGCTTACGTTTACATTTTTTACCACTTTATTAACATCGAATGTTAAAATGATCATTGTACGTGAATCCGTCACATAAAAATTTAGAGAACAAATCAATAGAGATCCAAAAATATTTAAATACTTAATAAATCAATCATAGCCATTGATTTTTTCATCAAAACATATAAACCTAACTTTCACCTCTTTTTTAAAAATAAAATATCTTCCAAAAGGTAAATCATTAAGCGATAAAAAATACACCATCACGAAAAGATTTTTTTTTATCCTTTTATAGACATGCACATCAATATATGTTCAACTGACTATTTTTTTCAAATTTTTTTTGAGTGTTGAAATTTACGACTTTGTGTTTTCTTTACAAATCAAGTGTGATTTCACAAATCATATCTGATTTTCATAAATCACATGTGATTTTTAAAATAACAGATCAACTATGATTTCATATATCACATATGATTTTACATAAAGTAAATTTGGATACTCACAAAAAGATCTCGAAAAAATAGTTTATCGAAAGTATATAGAAGAGTCCCTCTATGAAAAGATGCTTTAATTCTAGTCACGATTTATTTTGCGTAACGAATAACAGTTGTTAAATGTATTATTGGTGACGGGAGTGAAAGGAAATAGGCCGGTATAGGGACGTTGAAGTGGTTGGAGTGGGCGGGTATAGTGAGGTGGGTCGGTATAGTGAGGTGGGTCGGTATAGTAAGGTGGGAGTTGTTGATTATAAGGCATGGGAGGGTTGAGCAAGTGAGCTCATTCAGGGGCGAGTTGGGGCATAGTAGCGGGTGGGGGTGGGGGTACAAGATTAAAAGCAGGAGGCATAAATGGACGGGCACTGTTGATGATTCTTTTGAGTTAGAAAAAACTGACTACGTTCCACACATCCGTTCTCAGTATTTAGTACGCCGCACTAGCCGTTGTCGCGCCGCGTTCAGCTTTTAACGCAAGCCAAATACTCCGTGCTTTCGCCTCCTCAGCTTGCTTCCTTAGAAACTCATTCTCTTGCTCTTTTTGCCTCAATATCTGAGTCATCTGCTGCTCCTGAGTAATAACATCTGCAAATGCCGGATTTGCGCGCCTGCGAGAAGTTGAGCCACCACCTGCCCATGCCCGACATGTTCTAACGGTTGTCACTCGGAACGACTTCATCCAAGATTTCTTGATCGGTCTTGTACGGGATGACGTCGGCTCTAATCTGATCTTGCATGGCCTTCATTTTCAACTGTGAAAGAAAAAGAAAAAGAAAGAAAAAAAAGGTTAAAAACAAATAAAATAAGTTAGCTAAGAATGTAACGAGTTAAATTACTTACGTATCTCTGCTTGTTTTTCTTCGTATTATTAAATTGGATCCCCATTCTTTGAGTTTGATGCGTCTTCTTCCACATCGTCTGATGAGGTCCTCGGTGATGCCCTTTCTATCGACTTTCTATACTATAATCCAAATAATTAATAACGACTAGTAAATAAACAATATAAACACTTTAAAAAAATATCAAAAAAATTATAAGAGTCTACATATTCGTTGCCTCCCCTTGCGCAATGATGTTATTATCCCCTTGATGGATGGTATCGTGTTCTTCGCGCGGTTTAACAGCATTCTTCAGCTTCTCGACACCTGATTCGGATGGAAAACCATCAACAACTCGTTCCACTCATCATAGGGTTCTTTCCTTCCCCACACATCGCGACGGCCGCAGATGATTCTTTACCTCCTCGGGGAATCATATATAGTGAAATGCTGATCCTTGATCCTGTTCTTCGTTTTTAATGCGCAAAGCAGCCTCAGTTTAAGTTGCAGCCCAAGCCTTACCCTTTCCCCCACCGTGTATACATTTTTGCCAACCACCACTTTCTCCTGGTTATTGTACCATTCGGCGAGGTTGAAATAGCTCTACATATAAACATATGCATTTAAATAAACAAACAATTTAAACATAACACGCATATCTAAACGTCGATAACAATAAGAATATAAAGTAAAATAAACAATTAATAACCTCTAGTGTAGGGAAAATATCCTTTTAAACGCAGCTGGAATTCTTCCCACTCGCAAGCAAGGGGAAGTGGCCGGATTGTTTCCCCCATAAGACTATTCAACATGCTTGCATAATCTCCTATAGGATGGAAGGTACCAAGATCGTCGTAATCAAAGCCAAGCGTCAAAGGTTGTTGGTTATTGTGTCTAAACGCCTTCCTTAAGGACGCATTTCCGGTCTCAATACGCAGCAACGAACCTATAAAGATAAGTTATTGAGTCATGAAAATTCAAGTAAAAGAAATTAAAAAGAATCAGTGTTATAAAATAAAAAAAATCACAATTTCTTACTTTGGCACTGGGCCGGTTGGGCTGTTTGGGTAGACTACCACTAGCATCCCCACCGTGTGATCTAGGAGCTAAACACGCAATCTGTAAAATAAAAAGTACAAGAACACACAATTTCGTGGACCAATTAATGCTAATACACAAATTCATATAAATATACACATTTTAACATATAAAAACAATTCCACTCAAATAAAAATTACACATTTAAACATATAAAAACAATTCCATTCAAATACAAAATTACACATTTAAACATATAAAAACAATTCCATTGAAAGAAAAATTACACATTTAAGCATATAATAAGTGTTTCATTCCAACACAATCTTAGATCAAATGTCATCGGTCAGAATCATCGCTAGATAAAACTTCTTCAACATTAGTACTAGGGTTCACTTCATCATCATCAGACACTACAACATCATCATCAAGGACATGTGCAACGACATCATCTTCATTATTAATAAAATCAGCATTGTCTTTATTAGCATTAGCATTGTCATCATTAACTAGTGGGGTGTCCACTTCTGTCGATTGCACATTTATACTCAAATCCGTATGCTCCAAATTAGTCAAACCAACAGACAGTGTAACATGTGATGAACTGCTACCATGTATAACATCTTGATCGGACTCTGCCACATCTCGATGATAAACATGTTTGATGACCTTCCAACCACGTGGTTGTCTAGCAAGGTCTTGAAGGTAGAATACTTGTGTTACTTGTGTCGCAAGAATGTATTGGTTATTTCTGTGAAATTCCCTATCAGTCAAAATATGATGTATGCCTTGGTCAATGTAAGAACGTCTGTTGCGTGTCGTATGGTTCTTATGGTTAATGGTGTCAAACCATTTACATCAAAACAAGACAACCTTACGGTGGCCGATATAAGTGAGCTCCAGAATTTCTTCGACTTGATCATAATACATCTCTCTATCAAGCCCGAGTGTTGAAACTCCGCTGCATTAAGTGGTATGAAGTATATCGCGTTGATGTACCACAAACTTCGCACTGTTAACCATGCAAGCGGGGTATGTACATGCACTAATAAGTCCACATGCCAAAGAGAATAACTCTTCACTATAGCCGTCTGTCACTTTTTTTTTTCAAAAAATATAGGAGGAAAGATTTTCTCTAACTCAATCATAGAATAACTGATCGATTGTTTTTTTTTTAGCTTTTGCCATGTCCTCTGCATCAAATTTCGAGACAAAGCTGCTAAAGAATAAGCCAAAGCTCGATTATAGGAGCGGTAATATTTTTGGGCAAGTAATGTTGTAGTTACTCCATAAGAAGTAATCTGTTCATCAATATATGAAACAGTCATAGATTTCATGCCCGTTAATATTGTTACCATCAGCGGTCACTTTTTTGCTTGAAGTAGATCCAAAACCCGATCAGGTAGTCTAACTCCTTTGATAATTTACAAAAATGTTATTGTGTTTTCTTCAGTGAAAGAGTACATGGATAGCTTCCACAACTTCCCCCGTTTGTTGTTTTTTTTTTAACCACAACGCCTTTCAAACTCTCAAATTTCTAAGTTCTTGTCCTGCCATTTATCGTGTCTTTGGTTTGTCAGTTGTCTATACAACGTATTCAGTAAGAGCCTCAAGGCGCGTTCTTTTTGAATGTGCATGACATCGAGATTAGTGTTTTAGTAAGAAGAAAGGCCATACTCAAGATCCCAAAAGATGAACGCCTTACATCCAATTCAATTCAAATATATCGATAGGTTTAGGTTTTTCTTTTTAGCATTTCTGGATGTTTCCCCGGGAGACGTTTAAAGACTTTATTAATTTGTAAACAACTGGATATTATCCATATTCGGTTAACTATTCTAGTTTTGTTTCGGTTCGGGTAAACCATCAGAAGCTCCTTAAATTTTTTCGCTTAGTGATGTAGTGTGCGTAAAAATAATCCTATACCATCAAAAATGATTTTGTCCTTGACAGACATCGATGGAGTACCTCGTTACAAGGGGCATGCGTGGTAGCCTTCCCACTCTTACCAGCACCAAACACTTTGAGCTGGAAAATCATTGATGGTCCAAAGACTGGCTTGCCGCTTTCATTTTGGAAATGAGTACCGTAGCAGCGTCTTTCGTCAGACTCCTTTCCATAATTCTTGGAGTTCTTATAATCAATAGGCTCTGCAAGTAAACATCCAATTCCTTTTGCAGGTGATCTAGGCCGGAATTAACATCGTCAACATTAACAGAAGTTGTCTTTCCATACACATCCCACGGTGGTGGTTGTATGTTGTCAATATGAACCGGTCCCACATGCGTAATTTTGACTCATCATGCCAAAATGATTAAAAGCATCAAGCAGCTAACCCTAATCGAACATTTCTAGGGTCACCGAGACTCAGGTTTTCATCATGTTCAAAATAATTTCCATCATTACCGTTACACGGGTGTATTCATCTTACCGTTTTCCTTAGACTGTCTAGTAGCAGCCAATTCATCCCACTTTGCTATGGTTTTGTTTTAACATTCGTTTGTAGTCTAGGTGTTAACGAAAGTAACGCACAAACTTGGTTTGCAACTAACTACCCCTTTGTCTTCTTTGGGTCTTTGTATCTAACTCACTTTGCAGACTGGGGACAATTAGCATCTTTAGGTTGTCCTCATGATTCCCCAAAATAAAAAAACAAACAATTATAACCCAAGCATTGGATCATACGTATCCTAACCCTTTCTTTTTTGTATGTCTTCTTGATTTCATAGTATGACGATGGGAAATTGTATCCTTTGCTAGGAGGACATGCCTTTTGGAGAAGAGCTAGAATCTTGTTAAACTCGGTATCAGTTATTTTATGTAAAGCCTTGATGTGCGAAATCTCTGTTGTAAATTCGAATGTAGTCATATCACAACCCGGGTACAACTTTTGGGTGGACCTAGAAAGTAACTTTTCAAATTCGTTATTAGGACCAATTGTTTATGCTGGTTGAGGACCAGTTGTTTGAGTTGGTGGAGTTGGGACATTATTTGCAGAAATATCTTCGAAGAACGCATCCATGTCAATGTGTCCAGGTGAATGTGGTACTAGTAGAGGTAGCGGAAGAGTCGGTTCACCGTGATATTTCCAAGCGGTGTAATGTTGGTCAAACCCGTGACTAGATATGTGTACCTCAAGAGTTTTGAGGGTAACAAACTTATCATCACGGTTACAACAGCGACTACATGGGCAACGGATCTTTTGTGTGATAGGGTGCAACAATGGCTCACAATGCTTGATGAATGCAAAATGACCATCTAAAAATTCATCTGAATTACGATTGGATATAGTGGTTCAACTCTTATCAATTGTCATAACTGCGTTTGCAAATAAACATATTCAAATAAATGATTATTATTTTTTTATACCAAAAGATCATTAACAAACATGAACTGTTCTGTTTACCCAGTGCAACTATGGAAGGCAATCCAAACCCACTTTTTGAATGTTTCGTCTCATATATGAATGCGTATAACCAATTTACTATTTGAGCAAATTTCGGCAGCATTTCCCCTCAACTCCCCAAATATGTGTTTAAAGACATATTCGTAGGAGTAAAGGAGAAACACTGTCGAAATCATCTCAAGTAGTAAACCAATTATACGCATTCATATCCTAAATGAGACAAAACATTCAAAAAGCAGTCCAAACAGGGGACTTTCTGAAATTAATTAAATTAATTTCAGACGGGTTTTCTATAGGTTGATTAACTTCGGATGCGGATTTTCTGAAATTAACCAATAAAATCCTAAAACATTCCTAAAACAAATTAATCACTTAAGAATATATGTGGATTATAAGCAAATCCAAACAACCCTTTAACAGCTTATAAGCTGGTTAAAAACAACTTATAAGTTGTTAAAGGGTTGTTTGGATTTGCTTATAAACACTTGGTTACATATATAACCACATGGACAAGTTCTACAACATATTAACTGAATCAAACCTAAATCACAACACGAGGCATTTAATCCACTAAGTCGATGTTAAACTAAAACCACATCAAAAATTAAACCATTTTCCCACAGCATGATTCAACCACATGTAAAGCAACTTATAAAGCATACCTTCGTTTGTGGTCTCAGCTATAAATGGTGCGACTTGGCTACGACTCGGTTCGGCTGCGACTCGGTTCAGCTGCAACTCAGCTATGGCTCGGCTGCGGCTCAGCTCTGGCTTGGCTGTGGTTCGGCTATGGCTCAGCTGTCTTAACAATAGCTTTTCATCATACATTATAGCTTATGAACATTTATTAACAAAATTAAAAAATAAAAACAAACCTTTAATAAACAAGAAGAACTAATCAAGATTAAAGGGTTTAAGAATCATCATTTAGAGGATATAAGAAGAAGAATTAAACTTATAGAGGAGGAGGAGGAGAGGTGGTGGCTGTGGTGGTCGGTGGGGTACATGTGCTTGTGTGCGAGTGTGGTTCGTGGTGGGTGGTGTGTCGCGGTGGTGTATGTAGATGGGTGGTGGCTGCGGTGGTGTTGTAGATGGTGTAGAAGGTGTATAAAATTTTATGAGACTTAGATCAATAACCAAGGCTGATAACTCATCTTGCCAGTCTTGGGTCGACATTTTCTTTACAATTTTGGGTCGACATAGTCGACCCTAAATGTTTTATATAAAATCTTTAATCAAAACTATGACTCAAAGATTCTTTTTTTTGGGTCGACATTTTCTTTAACATTTTGGGTCGACAATGTCGACCCTAACTTTTTTTCATTGAAATAATAAAGTGGCGGGTGGTTCAAAATTTGGTGAAAATTTTGGGGAATTTGGGGGCAATTTTAGGGTCGACATTAGTTCGAAATTTTGGGTCGACAATGTCGACCCTAAGTTTTTATATGTAAATTAATATTAAAAATGTATATTAACAAGCATAGTTACCCGCGCGTTGCTGCGAACATCAGATCTGCACAGAATCTGGGAAAGGCAGAGTGCTCAAACTGTAAGTTCACGTGTGAAAGAGGAGATGTGGTGTTGCGAACATCACGCAAACATTACAGTTATGGTAAACAATACTACGCATGTCCTTTTTCAAAGGTGAACTATCAAAACATAATTATTTGTGTAATATAAAATAATTTGCTTGTCCAAAACGTATTTTCTTATGATTTCCTTACTACATAATAGCCAGGAACTGACGATAGAGGATGTGGCTACTTTATGTGGATGGATGACCTCACGCTCCATATAAGTTCTTCTTCTGGATCGTCAACACCTCCAAGTTATTCTCCGGGAACTTCAACACGTCCAAGTTATTCTCCGGGATCTTCCAGATCTGCACAGAATCTCGGAAAGGCAGAGTGCTCAAATTGTAAGTTCTTGGCTGAAAAGATAAAGACACTAGAGGCAAAGATAAAGATACTAGAGGGAGCACTAGAGATGGAAAGGCATCCCGAGAAACACACACTTGATTCAGCTGCAATACTTCACGAGCTCTATAATGAGATGGGAAAACTTAGTATGGAGTAGTTTTTCATTAAGATAAATCAATTTAGCATTTGGAATGTAATTCATATGCTTTAATGTTTGAGTGTTTATCGATTTCTAATGTAATTTGATGTTATAATAATAAACGTTAATCGATTAGGAATCATTCCGTGTATTTTGATTATTTATTGTGGTTTAACTACATTCAATTCAGTTAACTTTGAAGTAAATTTATCAAATTATCAAACTAATAAATGATAAAATAAATAAATAAAAATAACATTTAGTTACGATTTATCTGAATTTATAAAAAAGAAATTTAGGGTCGACATTGTCGACCCTAATTTTTATTATTCATTTTTAATATTAGTTTAAATGATTTTTAATTTATTTAATATTAATTAAATTATTTTTTATTCATTTTTAATATTAGTTTTAATTATTTTTAATATAAAAAGAGATTTATCATAAAAGGTTTATTGGTGGAATAAATGTTTTATATAAAAGAGTTTAGGGTCGACATTGTCGACCCAAAATAGCAAATATATGTCGACCCTAAATTTGCCTACAAAAAATTAGGGTCGACATTGTCGACCCCAAATTTCGACCCAAAATTGTTTTATTTATTTATAAATTGGTTTAATATTTATATATACAATTTAAATACATTTAATACATTAAATAATATATAAAGTTATATATAAATTTTAGGGTCGACATTGTCGACCCAAAATGTCGACCCAAACTTATTTTGTTGACTTTACCAGTTTTGTTGAAAATAGTGGGCCCATGTGTAATTTAGGGTCGACTTTGTCGACCCTAATGTTTGCTCGACCCGAAACCCTTATATTGTTGTAGTGTAATGGGTTAATTATGACTATAATCACTATGACCGAAACATAAACCGATATAACTGAACACCAAACAACATCTCATTAGCACATTGAATGTCATTTCGAGGATGTAAAGCCGCCTTACATGTCAGCTAAGAGATCAAGAAGATTAGTTAAGCTAACTTGATACAGAGAGAGAGGTTAGTTTTGCATGTGCTAACTAAGTAGCTTTAAGAACAGGTGGATCAGTCATATCACTCAAGGATATACTTTGGTAAACACTATGGAAAAGTTCTGTATATAATCGACTAGTCTGTGTAGAGATGGTACTCGCACTTTTATGATAACTTGAACAAGAAAACCCTCATTTGTTTACTCGTTTAGTTAGTTACCTCGTGTTACATTTCGGCCTATCAAAATGTGTTATTGAAAATTTGAAATGATTGGAAGTCATCATCGTTTCCTATTTCCATCACAAAAACAATAAAATAGCTAGCAATACCAGGACAGAGACTAAAAAGGACCGGGTGCACAAAATATTTATAACATGAAAGTAGACACAAAAATGACCGGTGCATTTAGACAAAATCGATGATTTTTGAAAAATTAACACTACGGGTCAAAATTTCATCGGTGTCTTGTGACACCGCGTGGCCCCTAGTGACGACATTGGCCGAGTTTGAGTCACTATAAATCGTTTATCTTCTAAATATACTTTGAGAACTGATACCAAGTTACGATATAATTTCAATGTGATAATGCAATTAGATGATACATAAGAAAGATATTGTTCGAGAATGAGCCGAGAAACATAGGTTGTTGGGATTTAACATACTAGATAACCAGTTTAGCGACGAGTACGCAGCGGAATGGATCTAGTTTTAGCACAAAGATTAACACTTAATAAAGTAAATAATTATAACATTAAAAGTAAATAATTACTTACCTCTTGATCTTGAACTTGAAACAAGTTAAGCAGTTAAATTACTGCCTCTACGGTTGCTCACACAAACACTTCAACCGAGTACGAGTTGATTGCTAGTCTACCTTCACGATCCAAACACCAGATATTATAACCAAATCCAAACGCACATACTGAGCTTGAACCGAAAACCAATAAAACCCTAATTAGGATTTTAACCAAAAACCGAATAACCGAATAACCAAATTCGGTTCAAACCGAATACCAAAGAAACCGAAAACCCTTGATTGGGTTTTGTGATTGTCGAGCAAGGAAAACCACAAAACGGACTCCTACATGTGATCTTGTGTTGTCAATCAAAGAGGACAAGAAAACCAAAAACCCTTGGAGGGGTTTTGTCAAATTCGGTTGAGGGAAACAAAGAACCGAAAATCCCTAAATTGAGAATTTAAGGTTTCGGTTAAGGTTTAGGGAGAGAGGGGAGCACCAAAACAATTTAGAGTTTAGGGACTTGATTTATGAATCAATGAATGAAGAATAAGGTGAAGGGCATGTGTTATATAAGAAAACTATTTTTCCTTTTCTCCCCTCCTTGCTCTCTAAACCGAACCAAACACCCCTTCTAGAACCCTTAGGGAGTTCTGTCAAACATTGGCTCCCTCTAGGTTTGGGTTTTATTCGTTTTAGTCCCTCGGGTTTATAATTTAAATATTCGTTATACTTACTAAACAATTAACGATAAATAACGACTATTTAAATATTATCGTGAAGTAAAACATACTCTATGTGTTTAACGCGTGTGCCCCCAATAGGCTCACGTATTTCTAACGTATAACTTGCGGAACCGACTAACATATTCCATCAGCTCCCACTTGGGAGTCAGAGTAGCAGGCTTGCAGATATACTGATAATTGGCAATGTCAAGCAAATACACACAATTACCTTTAGATTAGAAATACTTGAGATAATAGTTTCAAGAATAATCTCAGCTTATAATGGTTAGTTTATTTCTTGCTTTAATCATCATCCCTTTGTTTTAGATACCGTTAAACCATGGATATAGATCCTAACTCATTCCATATAGTTTAACATTATGTTTCTTGTTATAAAAATAATTCAGATTTACCAAATGTAATCAAGAATCATTGTGAATTACCCTTTGGGCACGGTCATGCAATTATCTGATTAATTCTGGAGAGGGCTCATGGTATCTTACTTCACATATCAAGAGAAGGAACAAATTCTTTGTTGACTACAAGTGTTGTAGATGTTGTTTCTCACTTCCAAGAATAGCCTTTATTACAACCTTATTCAGGATAGCGTTTGACTTAGAATTAAAAAGTGATATCCATACATGCAGAACTTGCTTTCATCTCAAGTCTAAGGACGACTTTTAAACCATTTTTGACATTTACTCATGACGAGGATCCAAAAGAAAATATTCAAAGGTGGGGTATCCAATATGCATCCCTTATGAATACACATGAGTTTGGTAGGAACAATCCATATATTCAAAGAATACAACCAACACTCACATTTTCCTTATGTAACAATATTCCCATATTGTTGACCGACAATGGACAAATTTAGAATGATAAATCATTAAGGATTAAACATGTAAATATAGAATAACAATTATTATATGATTGAAAAACAAATACCAAGTATCTTCATTCATCATAAAGTAAAAACTGTCTTACAATTCTAAATTATCCAAATACTAATAAACACAAATTTACATGACACTACTAGCTGGTATCATTCCTATATTCTTAGTCAATTCATAATGCTTAGGAAATGCTAAAGCCTTTGTGAAAGGGTCAACTAAGTTGTCATCTGTGTCAACTTTTTCTATCCTCGCATCACCCATTTATATGGTTTCTCGAAGATAGTGAACTTTTGCACGAAAATGTCTTGCACCTTTAGTGACTCCATGATCTTTCGCTATTGTTATGGCTCCAATATTATCACAGTACATATTTATGGGTTCTTCAATTGTGGGAACAACACCAAGCCAGAAATGAATATTTGAATCCATACAGCATCTTTTAATGCATCAAAAGCAGCGATATATTCAGCATCTGTAGATGAGGTTGCAAAAATACTTTGCTTTATGCTTTTCCAGTCAACAACACCCCCATTTAAAATAAATACATATCCAGTCTAAGACTTCATGTCATCAGCATCCGTCAGATATCCAGCATCAGTGTAGCTAGAAACCCTAAGCTCTCGTTTTGTATCACCTCCGTAAACAAGAAACATATCTTTAGTATTGCGAAGATACTTAATAATATTCTTAACAATAGTCCAGTGAGCTTCACCAGGATTCTATTGAAATCGACTTGTTATGTTCTGAGCGAACGCAACATCAGGACGAGTACATCTTACAGCATACATAATCGATCCAACAGCCGAAGCTTATGGAATATTTTGCATGTGCTGAATTTCAGCAGGTGTTGATGCACCTTGTGATTTACTAAATTTATGCTTTTCTTGCATTGGGATCGTTTCACGCTTGGAATTCTCCATATAAAATCTTTTCAAGATTTTCTCAATGTAAGCACTTTGACATAAACCAACTAATCGCTTTGATCTATCTCGGTAGATCTTGATTCCAAGAATGTATGCAGCTTCTCCTAAATCTTTCATAGTAAAACATCTTCCAAGATAGGATTTTACATCTTGTAACATTAGAATATTGTTTCCCATGATCAATATGTCATTGACATACAAGATTAGGAAAGTGACATAACTCCCACTAAATGTTACATTTACACATGGCTCATCACGATTTTGATTGAATCTAATTTTCTTAATTTCATCATCAAATCGCTTATTCTATTGCCTAGATGCTTGCTTAAGTCTATAAATGGAACGCTTGAGCTTGCATACTCGGTTTGGAAATTTTTGGGTAACAAAACCTTCAGGTTGCTCCATGTATACCTCTTCGATGAGATATCCATTGAGGAAGGAAGTTTTCTTATCCATTGGCCAAATCTCATAGTCATAAAACGCAGCTATGGCTATAAGAATCTTAATAGCTCTAATGTCTGCAACAGGAGAAAAGGTTTCTTCATAATCAATCCCTGGGGTTTGAGTGAAGCCCTTTGCTACCAGATGAGCTTTATAGGTGTGTACTGCACCATCCATGTCAGTCTTCTTTTTGAAGAGCCATTTATGACTAATAGTTTTTGCGTCAGGAGGAAGCTCAACTAACTCCCAAACTTCATTGTCTTTCATGGATTGCATCTCTACATTTATAGCATTAAGCCATTTGTCAGATTCAGGATCCAACAATGTGGCTTTATAGTTAGCGGGTTCATCGAGATCCCTTAACTCATGTTCCTTAGCATCGATGTATAAACACATTCGATATGGGGCACGATGTGTCCTTGTAGACCTATGAATGGGATTGATATCACTTTGAGGTTCATCAATTTCTTGATCATCCTCTTCTTGATCTAAGCTAGTATATATAGAAGGATGCGTATCTTCTTCTTGAATAATTTCAAGATCTTCTAGACTCCCACTTGCTTCTTGAGCTATCAGACTATTCTCAACGAATTATGCATTCCGAGCAACAAAGACTTTGTTCTCAGGTGGGTAGTAGAAAGAATATATCATCGTTTCCTTTGGGTATCCTACAAAGATACACTTAATAGATCTAGGTTCTAGTTTATCAGGTTTGGTAAGTGTATCACGCTTAACAAGTGCCTCACAACCCCAGACTTTTAAGTAAGACAGCTTAGGGGCTTGCCCATGCCATACTTCGTATGATGTCTTATCAACCTTCTTAGTTGGAACCATGTTGAGAATGCGTGCAACAGACTCAAGGGCATAATCCCAAAAGTACTTTGAAAGAGTAGTTTGACTCATCATGGATCAAACCATGTCTAGCAGTGTTCTATTTCTCCTCTCTGAAACTCCATTATGATGTGGCGTTTCTTGACTCATATATTCACCTCTACGATCAAAACGTAGTGACTTTATGGTCTTCCCCAGTTGATTTTCTACTTCCTTTTGAAACACTTTGAAAGTTTCAAACACTTCATGTTTATGTTTAAGCAAGTAAACATAGTCATAACTACTAAAGTCTTCAATAAAAGTGACGAAGTAGTAAGCTCCTTGTCTTGACATAATCTTAAATGGACCACATACATTGTGGTAGATTAGTCCAAGTAGATCTTTGGCCCTTTCTACTTGATGTGAATAAGGTTTTCTTGTCATCTAACCAGACATACAAGCAACACACTTTTCAAAAGACTTGATGTCAGTTGAATCAAGAAGTCCATCATGTTGTAACTTCTCTATGCGTTTCTTGTTAATGTGTCTAAGACGACAGTGCCACAAGAGAGCAGAGTCCAAGTTAAGCTTGGCTCTTTTATTGCTAACAACATACATAGAACTTTCATTTGTATTGGAAGAAGACATAACAATTTCATAAATATCAACCCGAGGGATAGCATTAAAGTAAATCATATTATTCTTAAAAACAGAAATTGAATTATCATTCTCAAAGCGGTTAACAAAACCATCCTTGGACAAAAACCGGCGGATCAGTTTATAAAAAAAATAAAAACCACAAATGCGGTGCGGTTCGGTTTTTGCGGGTAAAACCGAACCGCAAAACCCGCACCGAATCGCACGTATTATAAATAATAATATTAATGATAATATTTCAACTTTTACAAATAATCCCTCCAAAAGTAATTTTTTGATAAGAGCGGGCTTTTGGGCTGTAGACACTAGGCTCTAGAATATAGGACTTAGATATGTCGTACAATTATCACAAGACTCAAAGGTTTTAGGTAGAGATCAAACAATTTTTAGATCTGAAATTTTACTCTCAAATCTCAATCAAAAGATGATCAATTTTCTTTCTAAAATTCAACTTCACCAAGCTAAACCTTAATTCTTCTAAGTTACCTTCAAAGTTATCTCCTTCGTAAGGTATCCCTAATTAAATTATGTTTTGTGTTCTTTATATTTGATTTTATTGTTGTATAGTGTATACTTATATCATTATATGATTCTGTTGTAAATATATGATTTTTTTGTTTTTTTGTTTTTGTTGCAAATGATGTAGCCACTAATCTTAAGTCCGGTGTAATCTGTGATGGTTCCCCTCTTTTACTAGTTGGAGACTTGGAGTCACAAACACAACAGTTAGCTACATAGAAGGATAAACTTTATAGTTGATACAATGCATGAGATAAATGATCACTCGTTAGCTTTAATCATTCATCAGTGTGTTTGTGGCTTTGTGCCACTAAACTTTCGATAGTTATTTATTATGTTTCTTTTGTAGATGGAAGTAGGAAACGAGGACGAACTCGTGGTCGATGTTGACGAACTCGTGATCGATGTCGATGAACCAGTGATCAATGTCAATGAACCAGTGATCAATGTCGATGTTGATGACACGGAAGTTCATAATAGGAAATCATTTGTATGGGATCATTTTACGTACGTAAAAGGTGCTATGAAACATCAATGTCCTTATTGCAAAGCATGGTTAGCTTCTGGGTCGAGAAAGCATGGTACTAGTACCATGGGTAGTCATTTAAAATTTAGATGTCCGACGTCGCCGGTGCGTGTAAAAGTGACAGATATGAAGAAACAATCTAAACTCAGTTTTAAAAAATCAACTTTGGGGCAGTCGGGTAGTACTTTGGTAACTCACTCTTTTAGTCAAGAAAAATGTAGGAAATCTATTGCTAGAATGTGTATAAAAGACAACCAGCCTTTTAGTATTGTTGATGATGAGGGGTTTAAGGAACTGGTATGGGATTTAAATTCTGAATTCGAAATGCCATCTAGGTGGACCGTAGCTAGAGATTGTTTATCTTTGTTCCAAGAAGAGAAAATTAAGCTCAAGAATCTTTTGAAAAATCAAACCGTGTGTCTTACTACCGATACGTGGACGTCCGTTCAAAACTATAATTATATGTGTCTAACGGCCCATTGGATTGATGAAAAGTGGAACTTGAAGAAGAAAATTCTTAACTTTTGTCAAATATCAAATCATAAGGGTGTGACAATAGGAAAGCTAGTTTATCGTTGTTTACAGGATTGGGGTATTGATCGGGTTTTTACAATAACGGTTGACAATGCTTCTTCTAACGATGGTGCAATTAAATTTCTAAAGACTCTTCTTAAGGGACCAAATTCGGTGTTGGATTGCAAGTATTTGCATTTAAGGTGTTGTGCTCATATTATAAATCTTGTTGTTAGAGATGGTCTGGAAGAGCATATCACTTCCGTTGACAAGATCCGAAATGCGGTGAGGTATTTGAGATCATCACCTGGTAGGTTGACCAGCTTCGAAGAGAGTGTCGAATTTGAAAAGATTGATTGTGGAAGAAAACCATGTCTCGATGTAGATACGCGATGGAATTCTACATTTCTAATGCTCGAAACAGCGCTAAAGTTTCAGTCTGCGTTTGATAGGTAAAAATATAATGTAACCATGTTACTTCTTTGTTGTGTAGTTAATATTTAATAACTTGGTAAAACCTCACATAGTAGAAATTGATTATAGATATGTTAGTTCATCTTTGTTGTATACCAGTTGGTGTGTAAACTTAGGTTGTTGTTAGAAATTTAATGTAAACAAGTTATATCTTTGTTAACTGTTATATAACAATACTTACTTGGTTACTTATTTTTTGCAGGCTTCAAGTTATCGATCCCAACTATCGGTCTTACTTTCGCAATGAAGTTGAGGATGATAGCGATAGTACTCGAAGTAGAAAGCGGAAAAAAAGTGATAGAGTTTTAGGAGCTCCAGAGGAGGACGACTGGGAGTATGCAAGGTATTACCTATAATACTTTTTATTCAAACATGATATTGACGTAACGTATTATATGTTAATTGGTTCTTTTAAATAAATAGGTCAATAATGGAGTATTTGAGGATCTTTTTTAGTGTCACAAAGAAGATTTCAGGTTCTAAGTATGTTACAGCTAATTTATTTTTTGGAGAGCTTGTCACAATGCATGCAACAATATCACAAATGTGTGAACATACTGATGAAAAAAAGAGAAAAATGGCGTTGTCGATGAAAGATAAGTACGACAAATATTGGGATAATTTGGATAATATGAACTTTTTGTTGCATGTTGCATTGGTTTTAGATCCACGAAACAAGTTGTATTATCTTAAATATTGTTTGGGATTAATTTATGGTGAACCTGAAGAAAGCGAGGAGGATATGTTCGAAAGTGACGATGATGACCTTTCTAAAAGAGGGCAAGTAGTGAGACGTGTGAAATCTACTTTAACCGAGCTGTATAAACATTACAAGATGAAAGCAGACAAGGAAAAGCATCAAAACACACCCGTTGCTTCATCTTCTACCCCTACTTGTGGTGCTAGTCGCTTGAAAGTAGACATTGAGAGTGGTTTTGGAAAGTATATGGAAAAACGAGAAGGGATCAAGAGTACTGAAGTTGAAATCTATTTACGTGATGGGACTAAAAGAAGGGATGAGAAATTTGATGTCTCAGGTTGGTGGAAACAAAATTCAGAGAAATTTCCTATACTATCTCAAGTAGCTAGGCATGTTTTAGCAATGCCAGTCTCCACGGTTTCCTCGGAGTCGGCATTTAGTACCGGTGGAAGGGTTATTGATAAGTTTAGAAGCTCTCTTACCCCAAAAACCGCGGAAGCTTTAATTTGCACTCAAGATTGGTTACGGTCCACACCGGCTGATGTTGAAGATATGCAAGTTAACGGCCAACAACTCGAAGACCTTGTGGAGAATTTGGCTAAAATTGAACTTGGTAAAAGTTTATATATTCAACTATATAGTATTTTCTTTTTGGTTAATGATCCCTGCTGCAAGCATACATGTTCTTATCAAACATTTCATGTGCTTAATATATATAAATGGCAAATTGCACACAATACCTGTTGTTACATATATGTTTGTTAAATGAATTTTTTGAATGTTTGTTACAATAACTACTGTTATCAAATATGAGTAGAACATAAGATATTTTATGACATGAGTATGGTTTTTCCTCTTTGCATCAGGGATCATTAACCTTTTTTTTGCTACTGACTATATTATATTTTTGTAGAGGTTTTTTCAACTGGAAAAAAATCATATAACGAGTCTCCAATGAATGAAAATTTGAACAAGTGCAAAGACTAAGAAGACAACAAGCAAGTGATGAAACGTTATGTTTTCAAACTTTTGGTTATATTGATCACGTAACGGTGCATGTAATTTTGAATTGTGTTTCTACATGTAACTTATACTTGTAATCATTTGCTTTTAGTCTTTGAGCATTTAATCAATTATGAAACTTATCATACTTTTTTAGTTAATTAGAGTTGGTTATATGCATTGTTATAATAGTGTGTTTACATTAAGCCCAAGATTACCATTGGGTTCAAGCCCAAAAATAAAAGTTGGCTAAATGTGGTGCGGTGCGGTTAAAACCCGCAAAACCCAAATTTAAAACCGAAAACCACAAAAACCAAAACCGCAAAAACCGCATGGTTTTGGTTTCTACTTTTATAGAAACCGCAAATGTAGTTTTGGTTCGGTTTTAGTCAAAAACCGCACCAACCCGCACCATGCTCACCCCTATAGCATAGTGATAATTGTGCAGATTTAAAACAAGCCCACTAGGGAGACACAAATGATAATCTCCAATAGCTTCAACGACTGCACGATGACCATCGCCCACGTACAGACTTAAAGCTCCCGGCTTCAGTTTCCTACTTCCCCTGAGACCCTGAGTATTTATACAGATGTGAGTCCCACAACCCGTATCATAAACCCAAGATGTACTTGGAAAAGAGTAGAGTTCTATGGTGAAAATACCTAAAGTGCTAACTCCTTCAGATAGCTTCTTCTTTTTCATCAACTTTGAGAGATAAATGGGGAAATTCCATCTCTAGTGACCCACTTCACCACATTGGTGGTATATCGCGTCCTTTGCTGGATTATCCTTCTTGGGTGTTGGAGGATTCTTGGGTTCGGGAGAAAAAGGTGGCGCCTGCACAACTGCATAGCCCATCTTCGCTTTGCCTTTCCCTTGATTCCCCTTAGCAGCCTTATGCAATTTTTTCTTCTGGTTTTTCTGGATCCTTCCTGCTCTTATAGCATGAAGAGCAGGTGCAACTTCTTTTGGAGGAAGAGATTGCTCATGTAGCTTCAACATAGCATACAACTCAGTTACGGTCTTCCCCATGATATGCATGTTGTAGTTTTACACAAAACTATCATACTCTTTTCTCAGTGAGACCAAGATAAGGTTGACAGATAGATTTTGAGTCATGGCATGATCGAGACGTTCCAAGTTGTCTATATAGCTCTTTATTTTGAGAACGTAAGAGCTAACAGACTGCCCTTCTTCTTATTTGCATGCGTGGAATTCTCGCACGGTCTGAAGAAGTTCCTGATCTGCCTGTTGTACATACAACATTTTTAGTTCCTTAAGCATATCAGATGCACCAAGGTGTTCTAGATTCTTTTGGATATCTGGTTCCATGGTCATAAGCATAAGCCCAGCAATTTCCTTTTGAGCCTTGACCCAAGCTTGATGTGTGGTCACGACATCCGGCTGATTTGCTTTTCCTTCAGGTGGAACTGGCAGAACAGGTATTGGCTATTCCAAGAATGGTAGCTTATCTTTAGTAGAGAGTACAATCCGAAGATTGCGATACCATTCCATGAAGTTTTTTTTAGTTAGTTTTTGTTTTTCAAACAACGACCTAAATAACGAATTGTTTACTACGGTGGTAGTCATCTACAATTTAGAAAAAGTTCAATTTATTAGTATTTTCGATAATTAAATTCTTAATAGAATTAACTACCCAATTAATTTACAAATTAAGACTAAGATCCAACTTGACCTCCCACTTATTAACCAGAGGTCTAACAAGTGAGAAAACAAGTAGGGCAAGAGGTAAGCGACGAGAGTTAATTTCAATTAATGCAACTCTTAGATTTATGAAACCGGTCATAACATTAGTAATAATATAGTAATGTCGTGAGCGTGTTTAGTTCTCATCTTATGCCTCAAGTCCAAGGTCTGACCAGGCAATCGGATTTAAGTCCACCAAGCAAGAATGCGCAAAAATAGTTAGAGGTCTGACCAGTGAACCGTAATTGCCATGGGTTTAGAATGACCTTGAGGTCTGACCAGAGAGGCCAATCGAAATGCACGTGTTCTTGGTTGAGTGGCATTGACTTAAAGTTTTCATAGAGGTATGCACATAAATGTGTTAAAAACGTGTACAAAGAGGCATGCAAAACAACTTTGTAGCACTAATATTTAAAAACCTTTAATAATGACACTGTAGTGATTAAATTGGTTCAGCGCGAAGCGTATTAAAAACCTAAGTTCTTTAGGAGTGTTGACCACTTTCGCTTTATACTTCTCTTATAGTTTGTTCTAGTGGATGAGCCGTAGTTTCCATGAGTCCATAGCGTCCAGTTTTTAATTTTATTTTAGAAATCAAGTTTCATAGTTTAAAGTCTTATTAATTTTCTCAAAATCAAATTTTGCACGAAACAAATAATAGGTCACAATGAACAAGTATTTTAGGCGTGTAATTAATAGACTTTGTTTTAATATCATCTTTCTCTATAAGTATTAGTCCATATTGCATACATATTAGGCGCGTATACGAGTAATCAAGTAAAAATATGCACATAAAGAGTAAAACGAAAGACGACATTAACATGTAAACATGTAAAATCCGAGTTCTCAAGCGAGTCTTTCTTAATGGGAGAACCATAAGACCCTCACTAGGTTTTCATCAATGTGCCTAGATCGCCCCATTCATCACAAAAGTGATTGAGTGGGTCTTATGGCCGGATAAGGAAACAAAATCAGACTAAATATGTAAAAGATCTAGTTTCCAAAAATAAAATATTTTGTTACCGTAAATAAAATCAAGATCTTTTATATATGTAGTGGCCATCTTTATAAAAAGGAAACATATATACTAAATTAACAATTTAATTTGTATTTCTTGTAGCAATCATTAGTTTTCAAGATCTAGATCTACAAATTTTATTTAATTATGGCATGGATTTGCATAATCTTTGCCATATTTGCAAGAAGACATTAAATAAAATATTAAGAACATCATATCAAGCATATGAATTAAATCTTGGCATGTACATACAAGACATGATATAATTCAAAAGTGTAACCCACAGGTCCCAGGATTGTAACGTGGCTCTGATACCACTGTTGGCATTTAACATACTAGGTAACCAGTTTAGCTACGAGTACGCAGCAGAATGGTCTAGTTTTAGCACAAAGATTAACACTTAATAAAGTAAATAATTATAACATTAAAAGTAAATAATTACTTACCTCTTGATCTTGAACTTGAAACAAGTTAAGCAGTTAAATTACTGCCTCTACGGTTGCTAACACAAACAAGTCAACCGAGTACGAGTTGATTGCTAGTCTACCATCACGATCCAAACACCACGTGTTATAACCAAATCCAAACGCACCTTCTGAGCATGAACCGAAAACCAATAAAATCCTAATTAGGGTTTTAACCGAAAACCGAATAACCGAATAACCAAATTCGGTTCAAACCGAATACCAAAGAAACCAAAAACCCTTGATTGGGTTTTGTGATTGTCGAGCAAGGAAAACCACCAAACGGACTCTTACGTGTGATCTTGTGTTGTCAATCAAAGAGGACAAGAAAACCAAAAACCCATGGAGGGGTTTTGTTGAATTCGGCTGAGGGAAACAAAGAACCAAAAATCCCTAAATTGAGAATTTAGGGTTTCAGTTAAGGTTTAGGGAGAGAGAGGAGCACCGAAACAAATTAGAGTTTAGGGATTTGATTTGTGAATCAATGAATGAAGAATGAGGTGAGGGGTATGTGTTTATATAGGCACATAACCCTACCCCAATTCTTGTAGAATAAGAAAACTATTTTTCCTTTTCTCCCCTCCTTGCTCTCTAAACCGAACCAAACACCCCTTCTAGAACCCCTAGGGAGTTCGGCCAAACATTGGCTCCCTCCGAGTTTGGGTTTTGTTCGTTTTAGTCCCTCAGGTTTATAATTTAAATATTCGTTATACTTATTAAACAATTAACGATAAATAACGACTATTTAAATATTATCGTGAAGTAAAACATACTCTATGTGTTTAACGCGTGTGCCCCCAATATGCTTACATATTTCTAACATATAACCAGCGGAACCGACTAACATATTCCAACATAGGTGAGGTAAGATGTTTCGTTACTTGTTACATTCATTACTTACGTAGTCTACCCTAACACTTAGCAATAGTGAATGCAAACATTAAAATTCATTTCCAAAAATATTAAGACTTCATATCCAGTTTCCCCTCTAAAGTATTTTCTACATTCTTACACGGGTGTTGTGCATACATTTGGTATATAATATAAGGGTGCTCACGGTCCGAAAACTGGAACGGACCGACCAAGACCGGACCAGACCAAGACCGACCTTGGCCAAAACACAGGACCGAAGACCAGACCGAAATGGTCCGGTCCGGTCCGGGTCGGTCCGGTCTTCGGTCCGGTCCGGTCCAACAAGGCATAATTGTCGGTAGGGGTGAGCATGATTCGGTTTTGTAAAAAACCAAAACCGAACCGAAAAATTTCAGTTTTTGATTTTTAGAAACCATTCGGTTTTGGTTTTGTGTCGGTTTGGTTTTTTGGTTTTTCGGTTTTTTCGGTTTCTATACTCTTTATCAAGCTTTGCTTGCACAAAGTCGATTTGGAATATACCATAAATAACACATCCAAAGCTTTAATGAAATAATCAAACAAGAAAAAAAAACAATGACAATAAGAAACAAATGATCATATAAAATCCTAAAAACATTGTTTATGTGTTATAAAGCAACACAATATCAACGATAGAAACCTAATGAACACAAAAAATTTCTATAAGATAACTTCTTATGTGTCAGGAAAGAAATGTTCAAGAAGTATATGAAACAAAAAGTAGTTACTCGACATGAAATGCTTAATCTAGCGGAGCATATTCATTGTCCCTTAGCTTCGATCAAGACTTATTTTTGTTCCCATGTTTAGAAAGATCGGTTCGGTTATATCGGTTTTTTTAATGCTAAAACCACACCGAACCAAAAACTTCGTTTTTTTCAAAATCCGAAAACCGAACCATCGATTTTTCAATCGGATTCGATTTTTTTGGTTTCGGTTCTTCGGTTTTTTTCTGTTTAGGTTCGGTTTATCGGTTTCTTGCACACCCCTAATTGTCGGGTTTTTTTGTAAGACCGAACCGGACCGGACAGGACCTACCGGACCGAAGACCGAAAATAAAAAAAATTATGGACCGAGGACCGTAACGAACTAGGTTTGGTCCGTTTCGGGCCGGTTTCTCAGTCCAGTCCGGTCCACGGTCCGTTTTGCTCACCCCTAATATAATGTAGAATCATTTTTCTCATCAACCTATGTGGGATAAGAAGTTCTTTTGGTATTTACTAAAAAACCAAAATAAGGTACCTAAACTCTTTACTCATGAATTTTTTTTTGGAACGGCAATTTATAAGAAAAAGAAACAAACTAGCAAGGTGCTAGAATTACAACAAAATAATGTTCGGATTTTTTAACCAATCGTTCCAACCGAACGATGCTTTACTCCTATAACGACACCAATAAAAAGAATTACTCAAAACATCATCGAACAACGTCGCCTTATTTGGTTTCTTGGCATCAAAAATAGACTTGTTGCGGAACGACCATAACAACCACCATGAAACGAAAAAGACACCTTCAAGCAGCTTCTTGTTTTTTAGAGGAAGTCGGATGTTATCATACCACTGGACCCAATCTTCAAATGACTCCAACTCTACATCAGGAATACACCACCAACGCGTAATAAGCTTAACCACAGCCCTCGCCATCGAACATGAGAAAAACAAATGAGACGCCGTTTCCACCCCTATATCACAATTAGCACATAAAATGGAGTCTAAGCAAATTCCTCGACAAGAAATATTGAATCTGGTAGGGAGGGAGTTAGTCATAATCTTCCATGCGTGTATGTTTACTTTGATAGGAGAATACTTATTCCATCTTGTTTTTTGATCTGACCTTGGCAGCATTATCTTGTCTAACAAGTTACGGATCGAGGACACCGAGAACTCACCTGTGCTATCCAATTCCCAAACCCAACGATCATCAGACGTGTTAAGGTTAACCTCCTTTATCATGTCCACCAACCTGCCAAACTGATCCATCTCAATGCCCCCTCTAGGATGTCTTCGAAATGAGTATTGCAAGCTAGATTGATCCAATTTCGATCTGACAGAAATGTTTTTACAAGTTTCAAGTGCGTAAAGACGATGGAACTGGTCTTTAAGCATAACCCCTGTACACCATTTATCCTCCCAGAATTTTATCTTCTCCCCATTTCCCAACTTTAACCGAAAATATTTCATGACATCAATGCCTTTTAGAAGCAATGAATTGATCTCTTGAATAATACTCGTCCAGCATGACCTGTAACCACCTCTCAACGGCACCCCAATCCTGCCATTAACCCCATGCAAAGCCTGAATGACTCTAGACCATAACGAGTTTTTATTAGTAACAAAACGCCAGACCCATATACCCAACCCTCCTCTATCCTTGGCAGCTAGAGCTTTCTTCCAGTTAACCCATGTCGCTTTTTTACTATTTAATTCATGCCCGTTAAAAAAATGACTTCGAAGCGATTCAATGTTATTCAACACACCCATCGGGGCTTTAAACAGAGACAAGTGGTATAAAGGAGTGGAACCTAATACCGATTTGATTAACGTTAGACGACCTCCAATAGAGAGCGTGTTCATCTTCCATTTAGAAAGTCTCTTCTTGACTTTATCCACCGTTTCATTCCACGATTGTTTCCGAGACATATTCCCTCCCACTATAGATCCCAAATAATCAAAAGGAGTTTTGAAAACAATGCAACCGAGTTTCATAGCAGCCCTATTGACTTTTGTAGAGTCTACATGCACTCCCATAATTTTGCTTTTACTCATATTTATACGAAGCCCGGACGCCTTATAGAAACAATCAAGAACATGCACAAGGGTAGTGATATTGTTCTCACACCATTGTCCAACAAAAACCGCATCATCCGCATAAAACATATGGGATAAATTTACCAAGCCTCCACCTAATTTAATCCCATTAAACATACCCGCATCCACAATACGTTGAAAAGATAAGTGTAAACTTTCCATAATCAAAATGAATAAAAAAGGGGATAAAGGGTCACCTTGCTTAAGGCCTTTACCGAATTGGAATTCATCCGTAGGACTACCATTCACAATAATAGATCCTCTCGAAGAATTAAGACAACACTGAATCCATTTGCACCACTTGTCTCCAAATCCGAATTTTCTGAGGACTTCGTCTAAAAAATCCCACCTGACCGAATCGTAAGCTTTCTCAAAGTCGACCTTGAAAATAAGAGCTTGTTTCTTTTTCGTCTTACACCATTGAATTACTTCATTTAAAATGAACGGGCCATCAAGAATCTGTCTATCCGCAATAAATGCCGACTGAACTTCATTAACAATATCACCCAAGACACCCACAAGACGATTCGCCAAAATTTTAGCGATGATTTTATATACACTCCCAATCAAACTAATAGGACGAAAATCTTTTACTAAATTAGCGTTTAGAGTTTTTGGGATCAGCGCAATGAAAGACGAATTACATCCTTTCGGAATTTCGGTATGTGAGAAAAAATATCTCACAGCGTCATATACATCATTCTGAATAAGATACCAAAAATGACGAAAAAATCCGAATGTGAAACCATCAGGACCAGGAGCTTTATCCGTGCCACAATCCCACACCGCTTTCTTAATCTCATCGTTGGAAACCTCGCCTTCTATTCCTTTTAACTGAGACTCCGAATTTTTTTTAGGAAATTCCATTTGAATATACGCATCCTTATTATTAGGCTTAGAAAAACGAGTACTAAAGTGATCTAAAAATTCTTTCTTTACCTTATGTGGATCGTCAACCCACACACCGTCCACCATAACTCCACGAACACTCGAGCTAGAACGCTTCTTATTTAGCACACCATGAAAGAACCTTGTGTTTTCGTCCCCTTCAATGGCCCACTTAATTTTGATCTTTTGCGCTAACTCCTTCGATTGAAGCTCGTCAATCTTTCGCATTTTATTAATGGTCTCTGCTCTTCTACGAACTTCCTCCTCTCCCCCGTTTCCACTATCGATTATGCCATCAATATCCGCTAGATCACGGATACATTGTTCTTTATCTCTTTTAACCCCAGTCTTAGCAGAAACATTCCATTCCCGAATTATACTTTTCAAGTATTTTAGCTTTCCCATGAGATATCTTACTGCATTATCATCCTTACCCGAGTACATCTTCCAAGCATCTTCAACAATCTTGTTAAAACCTTCTATATCAACCCAAAAATGAAAAAATTTAAACGGGGTTGGGCCATAATCAACATACCTTTCACGAAGAAGAATAGGCCGATGGTCGGATAGGTAACGATCAAGAGATATAGCTGTGATATTCGGGTTATGATGTAACAAGTTCTGGGAAACCAAAAATCTGTCCAATTTGCTCATTTTATTCGCAGATTTATGACACCACGTAAAATGACATCCGCCAAGGTTGATTTCCACCAATCCAGAATCCATAATAAATGAGTTAAAATTTTGTGCACCTCGAGCATTAAATATCGACCCATACCTATCAGATTTGCATCGAACCTCGTTGAAATCTCCCATAATCACCACCTCTCCTTTCCATCTATCAATCTCACGATGTAAGTAGTCCCATAACATATACTTTTCATTAATATCATGTGGAGCATACACAACAATCAAAAGAAGATCCTGACCCGTATGACACCATTTCCCCCTAATCAAAACAAAAGAATCTGACACAGTGACGCTATCTTTGACGAAATAGTTGGGATCCCAAACGCACAGGATGCCACCCGAGTTTCCCACGGCCTCACTATGAACATAATCAAACTTCACATTCCCCCAACAAGCCCGAACACACTGGACATGCATATCATTCATCTTTGTTTCTTGTAAAGCTAGAAAATTCACCTTGTGTTTATTACATAACTCCTTAACCCAATCTTTTTTAGCCTTTTGGGCAAGGCCTTGGATGTTTAAGGATAAATAATTCATCTAAACACCTCCTCCGCTCCTTGTGCTTCGATTATCTCAGCCATGTTAGACATACAACCCTCCATTTTGTAACCCATAACCATACCAACCTTCACAACCTCATCAAGAATTCCTAAGATTGATCCTCCAGTACGCGGTATCTCAGATACTTTGAAATGACCAGAAGAAACCGAATCGTTCTGACCTTCCGTAGATTTCTTTATAGTCTTACATTTCTTATTAGTATCAATACTATCAGAAGGATTTTCCATACCTTTACTGTTATCACCTGCATGTATAGAATTCTCATCATGATTCTCTTTAGGAGAAAAGCCTGGGGGTATTTCATGCTTCCATCTGACCCTACTTCTATCGTATCCTTTTTATCTGACTTGTTAAGTAAAGGATAAATGTTAAAAGGATCCTCTGATATATTTGCATCCTGAACGAATTCGCCTTCCTCCTTATAGTTATCTTCCTGATCATCAACTTGAAACTCCATCTCTGGAATCCTCTCTTTTTCGCTGTCGTCACCAGAAATATTAGAGTTCTGCTCATTTACATCTTCATCGTTGATATTGTTGTCACCCTGATCTTCTTCTTCGATTTCGTCCACAAAATCCGGCACCCACCCCGGAGTTTCGTTAGCCCGAACCCAATAAATTTTCCCCCGATGAATGATTTGAAATTCCTCCGAAATACTTCTAACCATCTTCGTATGGATGCATAGTCGTTTTGAGTGGAAACAAGTTTCCTCTTGATCATCAACGTCCAGAAGCTCTCCCCACTTATATGCAATACGGTTGAACGTCTTACTCGACCACAATTTGAAAGGTATCCCTTCAATCTCCACCCATGCTATCCTTTTCGATAATTGGAATTCCAAAGAAGCAGCCCTAATATCTGAAAACCAAGATCCCATGCTAACATTGGCCTTAAACAACTTCATCTTTTCCTCCGATACAAACTCCAACATAACCCAAAATTCGCCCATATATTGAATTTTAACATCCATAAAACCTTCATTAGACAGTGTCATCTTGAGATTTGCCAAGGATGCAAACTCTTTCACCCTACCGATAAGGAATTTCGATAAGTCCTTTGAAGCCAAGCAATCATCATCTAGAACCATAGCCGGTTGTGATTTAACCTCCAACTCTCCATTTTTTAACTTCCCTTTCACAACCCTAACGTATGAATTCCCCTCCCCTCCGCTGTATTCATTAGGCTTCACATTAACATTTGTATTCTCATTACTATGTGCCTTCATGTTATTTTCTCTAAAACCACTGTTCGCCTTACCCCCAGCAAATGATTCACTAGTTGTATTTCTTTTAAACCTAGCAATGTTGGCTTGTAGCTTATTCTTATCGATCCAAACCGCGCACAAATTACTCACCAACCTTTCCATATTAAACACATTTATGAATCGAACAAAACCAAATCTCTTACCATTCTTCGCTCTCTTGACTGGTATGAATGAATCCACCATTTCATTCCACGATTGTTTCCGAGACATATTCCCTCCCACTATAGATCCCAAATAATCAAAAGGAGTTTTGAAAATAA
>BQNB010006076.1:30478-59805 GCA_026074375.1 Tanacetum coccineum | reverse complement strand
GACGTCAAGCCAACTTGTAGCCCACACATCAGGCCCAAAGTAAAAAAAATTATCTGCCGACCCAAAACCAAATATAAAAAGAAAAGTTACAAAACAGACCCTCAACTTTTAACCATAAACGACTTTTTTATATAATAAACTTTATTTATCAAATATATATCACATATCTACCGATTCATTTAGATAAAAAATATAATCGAAAAGATCTTTGAACTGCGAACAAAACGAGCCTAATATTAAAATGCTTCTGACATACCCACGATTTTATAAGTAATGTTGAAGTTTAATATAAATAGGAAAATAAAAATTTTAACAACGTACCCTGAACTTTTAACTATTCATGACTTTCTTATATAATAAACTTTATTTCTCAAATATATAACACATATCTATCGATTTATTCAGATAAAAAATACTCGCGGAAATATCTTCGAATTACGAACAAAACGAGCCTACTATTGCAATGTTTTTGACATACGTACGATCTTATAAAAAATGTTGATGTTTAATGTATATATATATTAAAAAAAAAATAACTTTCAAAACACACCCTAAACTACCTAATAACTTTAAAATAGACGACAGGGTCAGGAATGTTCAATTCTGTGAAAGTTATTGTTAAAAAAATGCTTAGTGAAATAAAATACATGTTTTCATACAAGTTAGCCCCGCTGCAACGCACGGACATATTCCCACTCAATATTCATTCAAAATCAATTAGCAAAGGGGTTGGTAAATATTAATGATGGTTTTTAACTTTTTACTGTGTTGAAAGAAAAGCGTGTGAATATTATATTTATTATTGTATGAACTAGACAAAAAGTATAGTGTATTCAAAAGTAAAGATGTTTTATTCTTTAAGGAAAAGAAAATTATTTAATACAAGCACCATTTCAAAACGACATGTGATCCATGTGACACTATGACTGAGTTTGACAACGAGCTTTTAAAGGTTTATATGTTTTGAGCATGTAAAATAAGTCGGTTTATAAAATAAATTTTATTTGTCATATGAATTTATGAAAACTTTTATTAGTCATAGGCCTTCATAAGCTTAAACTCATAGAAAAAAGTTTATATGGGCTTATAGTTAGTCAAATTACTTGAATACACTTTAAAATATATTGGATTATCATGCAAAAGCTGTAGATATATGTGAATTTAATTTTATGTATTTTCATGTGATTTTACATTAATAAGTTCTAGCTCCAACTAATTCAACAAAAAGCTTTCAAAAAATATAAACTTAAGCTTTTGACTTATGATATAAGCTCCAGTCCCAGCCCTAGCCCCAACTCCAGCCCCAGCCTTAGCCCATTGCGCAAAACTTACCCTATGTTTTGGTACAAAAGATAAAAGTTAGTCTAAGATAGTGTTTGGCACGAGGTTTTTAAAGGTTTTCAAAATATAAGCAATTATCAAGTAAAAGCTGTAAATAAATCTGAATTTATTTTGATGTATTTTTCTACAAATTTACATTAATAATCTCTAGTTCCAAGTAATTCTTCAAATAGCTTTATAAAAATATAAAGTTTCGACTTCCAACTTATTATATAAGTTTCAGTTTCGGCCTCAGACCCAACCCTAAGTTCAGCCCATTTAGTCACACATAGAGCATGTTTGACAAAGGTAACTGTTATTCGAACTGTTATCGTAGCTATTGCTGAAGCCGTAGATAAAGATTATAAAAAAATATTTTTATAAAATAAATGAAGTGGTATTTAATTTTTAAAGATTATAAAGCTTTTTTTCGTTTAATAATATCTTATAAGTTAGGTATAACATACCAATACTCTAGACACGTCAAAAGTTAGAACTTAGAACATTCAATTTCGTTTCAAACATTACTTTCTTTTGTAGTTTTTTCTAAACTCATGTGAGTTTTGGCTATCTCTATTTCTTTGTCTTTTCATTACCAAACAACATGTTGAACATTCTTTAGCAATGATTAGGTTGCCTCTATTACAGGTTTTGTGCCCAATAGATGAGTTACGAAGCTTGATTGTCGGACCTATAAGAGCGAACGGTATCATAATGTCTCAACCGACGTGGCAACGCCGTTAGGTGCGTTATGACACCGGAATGTAAAAACCACTCACGGCGTTGGGCCTCGCGTTGACATAGTAATGACACCGGAATGTGAAAACCACTCACGGAGTGTTTGTGTGTGTGTTTTACTGCGTGTTTGTGTGTGTTTTTTTTGGCAAAGAAGATGATGAAGAAGATGATAAATGGGTGGAGGAGAAAAAGGAGTTTTTTTATTATTATTTTTTAATTATAATTTGTATTTTTATTAATAATAATTTGTATTTTATTTATTGTTTAAATATTTAGTTTGTTTTTAAGAATGAAAAAAATATATAGTAGGTCCTAAAAAGTGATGTTATTTTGATGTTATGATTAGAGAGGTATTTTTGTGTGTTGGTGTTGAAATGTTAAAGCTGACGTGCCAATACTTTTTTGGTGTTATGGTGTTATGACACCTGGGTGCACGGTGTCATAACGTCGTGTGGGGTTCGGCAAAGCCGTTCCCGGCGTTATGACACCGGAAAGTGAAACAAGGCCATGACGTTGGTCTGGGTGTTAACCCACCAACGCAGCAACGACATGATTTAAAAAAATTAATTCATTTTAACCCCCCCCCCCTCCCCTCCCCCCAACGTTTATAAATGGCTATTTTTCGAATTTTGATTTTTTTTTCAATACCCACCCTTATATATATTATACCCAAACTAATGATGATGATGAAGAACGTCGTCCCATCGTTTTCGAAATTGATGAAGAAACCGACGTTTACTTTTATGCAATGTACATGGGTTGAAAGGTGTAAAACTCAACGTCGAAAAAAATAAAGAATTGCGAGACCGAGAATGCATCTTAGTCTTCAACAAAACTTTATGGAGCATATTTGGCAACAAGTTGAACACGAAGATGAAGACGAAGATGAACACTTTTAGTCTTCGGGGCGCATGTTTTTTTCTTATTTTTATTTTTTGTAAATATTTTTTAATTCCGTATATTTTTTAAAAGTATTGTAATGTGTAATATTGTTTAATGAAATATTTTAGCTTGTTTAATGGGGTGTTATGAAAAAATAAAGGTGTGTCTCAAAAAGTGGTGTTAATGTGGTGTTGTGATTAGAGGGGTTTTTTTGGTGTTGGTGTTATGGTGTTAAAATTGACGTGTCAGTCAAAAAATGGTGTTATGACACCTGACCCTCTAATCTGGTTGGTTTTATGGTTTCGTTTATTTCGTCACTTTGTGTGATAAATCTATTAGTAGGTGAAAGTTTAACATAAACCAAATAATAAAAACACACTTTCCACTTTTAAAAAAAATATATATCTCACAAACCGTTAATCGTTACGCAAAACAAAAAATACCATCGCGACGAGAATTAAATCATCTTTCTTTAGAGGGGCACTTCTATATACTTTCGACGAAATTTTTTTTAGTTGCGTCTAGAAAAAATCACACGTGATCTGTATCACAAATCACATGTGAATCACATATGATTTGTGATACAAATCACATGTGATTATTTCAGACATGACTGAAAAAAAACCAAAAAAAAAATATTCGAATGTATATCGAAGTGGATGTCTACTAAAAAATAAAAAAATATTCGTCGCGATGGTGTACTTTTAGTCGTTTGCCGATTTACCGTTTGCAAAATATTTTATTTTTAAAAAAGAGGTGAAAAGTGGATTTTTATTATTTTGATAAAAAAATAAGTAGCTAAGATTTATTCATTAGGTCTGTGCTAAATTTTGGGTATATGTTGATATCAACTCTCTATTAGTATATCTATTCTGATACTAACAATACGTGAGTAACTCATCAACAAAAAAGTTAAAAATTTCACCTAAAACGGTATCCTTGAGTTACATGGCATGTTATTGCACTATGATGCGACCCTATGTCACGAGGCCATAACAGACCTCACGTTATTGGCTCCGACATCAAATTCACCAGCCATGTTATAGGGCTCTTCGCTTTTTTTGTTGTTGTTTTATTTGTGTTTTAATTTAAATAATATGAGGCCTAGGATATCCTATAACTTAAGTGACGAGAGAAGGTGACGAAAGAAAAGGCTAAAATGATACCGTAGCACTTTTTGCTATAACAACACCAATTTAGTGCTCTCATAAAAGACTCGTTTTTTTGGTGTTGAGATAATATCAAGTCATAGATAGTGACAACACGAGTAAGTGGATGTTCATGCACTAGTTAGGCTTATTATGATTACGAAGAAAATACCCATTAAGTGTAGTCAATTATCTATGTGAAATTTTGACTTTTATTCTTTGGAAATATGAAGCTTAATTTGGAGCAAATAACTCTAAGAGCATCAACTATGGCATCCACATAAGCTCGCCGTCAAGGCATTGGCATCGTGGACAACATCACCTTGGGGATAGGTGGACTCACTCTTGTCTGCAAAAACACGAAAGAACATTTGTTTAACTCTAGTAATATACAGAGATAGTAAAGAATTAAAGATGGTATATACCTAATTAAAGAGCAAACTTGACGAGTACGTCTTGAGCCAGCGGCTAATGCAATGAAAGTGGTTGCAGTGCAGACACCTGTATCAAACGTATACATTCATTTGCTAGCTAGGTTCATAAAAACACCAAGAAAATGCAAAAATAAATACGAGTTAGTTACTAGTACTACGCATCAGCATGCTAAAATTACAACGATGAGGTCGAAAGAACCCGGTCTCTTGTCTTGGGTATAAACTTTAAATAGACAAATTCAAAGTTGTAAAAGTTTTCGCATTTTCTAATATATAGTATACGCATTTAGCTGTTTTATCGATCTCTATTCAAAAAGCAGTAATCATACATTCATACGTTGTTGTAACATACTCTTGATCAACAACCACACAGCTACGCCTAAGCACTGCAGCACTTCTACAATGGCCATAAAGAACGCACCTTTATCTACAAGAATTACTAGTATTGTCCTATGTAAGGTCTCTAGCTAGCTAGGGGTGAGCAAAAGCCGAATGCAACAACAACAACAACGATGTCCAATCCGTCCTTCGCAGGGTATGAGGAGGTAGAATGTGAACAAATCATACCCCTACCCTGGGATGAACCCGATGGTAAAGAGACTATTTCCGGGTAGACCTCCGGCTGAGCAAAAGCCGCTAGCGAAACCTAAAATATATCAAAACACAGACATAGATCATACCTATGGTTATGGTTTAGCTCTCGTTTACGACGTAGCTTTGCATTTCAGTTTTGGTTTCCTTTGAATAACAGACTAAAATAACTGATTTGCTCATAAGTAACGGATACGATCTGGTCGAAATCGAGAAAATAGAAAAAAATGATACGACGCCTGAGAGATTCGAACTCTCGCGGGGAAACCCCATGTACTTAGCAGGCACACGCCTTAACCACTCGGCCAAAGCGTCACTTTTGAATGTTCCTTCTTATTCTTTGTATTTAATAAGCATACTTACTCAGGATGTTATATTTAAAATACTTGAAAATTTACACAAAGCCATCCATTGGTTTTTAGGGTTTACCCGCGTGGGTCTGGGTTTATCCGCAATTGAATATTCGTTGGACATGAACAATGTAAGAAAAATATGATTTCGTTCATGGACAGTGTAAAAAATATGCCTAAGTATGAAGTGCGAAAATGATCAAATGATCAATACACAATTACACTCTCATTACTACTAGCGTTTGGTACATCATAATGAGAGTAGGAATGGAAAAGATTATTACGACGGAATGAGAAAATTATGTTTGTTTATAATTACGGAATGCAATGACTCATTACATGTAATCACTTATTACATCAAAAATCACCATTTTCATTCATTAGGGGTCCTTGTTTTTTTCCATTACATCTTGTAATGGAATCATAATTACATAAAAGACCTTCATTAACTACTTATCAAACTAAAAATATATATCATCATAGGCTATTTTAGTCTTTTTATTATCGATTACATTCCAATCTATCATAACAACAAAACATAATTATGATCGTAATGCGTCATTCCATTACTTCATTTATTCCATTACGACGTTCATTACATTCCATCACTACTTCATTTCGTCATACCAAACAGACCCTTACATTCATTACTATTGTAATGATTTCAAGTTAAATAATTATGTATACAAGTTCAATGGATAATTAAATAATTAAATAAACAAATAATTAATGCATTAAAGATAAAATAAAATAGATAAAGGAAAAAACCTTGAGACATAAACTTCGAAGATGAAAGAACTGATACGATAATTGAAGAGTCACGTGTGACTTGTAATTACCAAGATATGGTTGATAAAAATAACTTTTAGAATACGAGTAGTCAAATATTTTATACAAGGCTAGGAGCCCATATTGGCCTTATATAAAAAATAGCAATAAAAGCGGGTACGGATCCGGGTAAACGGGTACGGGTACGGATACGGGGTGGGTACTACCAAAACCCGCAACCGAACCCGTACCCGAGTAAAAAAGAATATTTCTACCCGAACCCGTATCCAAACCCGTCAACCCGTCCCCGAACTCGACCCAACCGGTTATCGGTTTCGGGTACAACGGTACTAAAGCGTCACTTTTGAATATTATTTCTTATTCTTTGTATTTAATTAACATATTTACTCAGGATGTTACATTTAAAATTAATGAAAATTTACACAAAGCCTTTTTGTAAAAACATAACAAAAAGTCCAGCTTTGACCCGTTAACCCACTGTTACATTATTTGTTTTTGATCTTTTTGTATCATTGTGAACTTATTTTAATTTGAATAGCGTTTTTTATTCTATATATTTGTGGACTGTCATTTTGGACTTAAGTTGTATATTTCAGACCATTGATACGAAAGTTCCAAAACTCAAAATAAGTTTTGTTTTCACAGTTGTGGCATTGTTAGTCTCAATCTAAACAGTCCAAACAAACATATATATGGTTCAGAATGTGATATATTAAAGCTGAAATTTGTTTTTATCAAGTTTTTATGTGTCTTATGTTGGCATATGGCTCTTGTTAGTACAATTTATGTTACGGGTTTAAGTTGGATTTGGGACGCTTGTTGGGCCGGACCAATAAGCTGTGAATAGATTAGATCTTGTACTAAATCAAGTGATCTGGATGATTGCCTGCACAATGAGAGTAAACCGTTAGCCTTAGTGTGGGGGGTGGCGGGGGGGACCCTCGATTATTAGATACTCCGGCGTAAGAGTACTGAGAGACATGTCTGTCGAGATATTTGTGGTAGTCATGTGTGAGTGAATACATTTGTACCTCTTTGGGAATGTACGATGATTCCTATTTATAGGATAGTAATACTAGGTGTTTCCTAGTATTGCGTATATAATTTGTTGAGTTCAGCCGGTGTGGGGACCTTGTCTGGACATAGGATCCGTCATAATCGTGATTGCTGCAGCGAACTACCTTCCGCGGACGTTGATCAATCAGCTGTAATGTATTGCGAAAGCGGAATAGGGATAGTCCGCGTCCGTCTTTATATGTCAGGGCTGCTGCCAGTACGGGACTGGGCTTAGTTTCGGCCCTATTGCTTGTAACGGTTATTGTTGGGCCAAAGCCTTATTTGATAGTGTGGGTTTGGCTCACCAAAGTTCAGGTTAGGACTTCCTTTTACGTCATCAAGTCTTTCCCCCCAGTCTAGTTCGCTTTACTGTACGCGGTAGCAATTATAGCGTGCGATGAGCGTTACTAGACTAGAGTTCCGTAAGCACTTTCCCTTTTATTCCCATTTTCCTTCACGGCTTTTGTGTCGTTCTTGCAGTCGGTTGTTGGTTACGTGGATCCTTCATTTCCTTTCATCTTCTGCTTGATTTGACCGTTCGGGGCCCACATTCAGCTTTTAATCATTATCTTTTTACTGCGTTTTTGCACCGTTGATAGGGAGGTGTTTTGACACACGTTCTTATCTGGCATTTCCATTTGAAAATTAAAATACCAGGGGTTATAAATAGACAGTTTCTTGTTCACTATTTTTTTCATCTCTTCTACTTTTCCACCATTGCTGATAAATTTAGAGCTTTTTTATTTGCACAACATTTGTTATCTTTGGAACTTCATTTGTACTCAGGTTAATCTTCCTTGCTTCTCTTTTATTATGGCCACTATTACATCCATTAAGTGTGTTCTTACGCAAGAACACCTTGATTCCGTCTGCATAAAGTATTTTGTTCTAGAGGAAGTTCATCCTTAACTGCTAGGTCCTGATAACACTATGCATGAGAGACCGTCCGGTAAAGTTGGAATGTATACCCGGTTCTTTGATTAACTATCGTATTCCATTCTCTAACTTCTTTGTGTCTGTTCTTGTTCACTCTTCGCATTCGTTCTTCCACAATATCTGTTTTTGGGTCTGACCAAAGGTTTTTCTCACTTTGAAATCCTGTGTCGCGCTTTGTTGTAACATTGAACCTAGTGATAGGTCCTGTTCTGCTATTCTATACGTATTATTACAAAAATAGGGTGGTCTTGGGTTTTACTAAGCGCGTTCCAGAACGTCTGTGCTTGTTATTCTAAGAATTTGGATTCATGAAGAATTGGAATGACTATTTTTTCTGGGTTGATGAGTTTGTGGTTCCTGCTAACGCTCGGTTTAGTTGTTGGTTTTTTGGAGGTCCAATATTGTATTTTTTTTTAATATTTTTTTTAATTAAAGATAAGCTCCCCATACGTCATGAGTATAACATGGAGCATGTTAACACCCTTATTGCTCAAGCCTCTCCGTTCCTTAGGTTCCCGAAGGAATTCCTTTGCTGGGTTGGCATAAGCCGTAATTACCTTCTCAAGAAAGATACCTATCCTCGATTTGAGTATGAGAACGGAGAGGGTGGGTGTTCTTCTCTATATTTATGTTGATTATTTGTCTTTGTTTTCTCTTCTTTGTATTTACCCTCTTTTTTTATCTTTTGCAGAGATGGATCTGAATGCGTTTATCCGAACCGCTGACCCTCGTAAGGTGAGGATTGTTGAGAGGTCAAGGACTGACAAATGAGAGGCCTATTGTGCTGTGGCCATGGCATCGCATAGTGACCCTCTTCCTACTTCAGTTTCTCGTCCATCCGGGGAGTTGTCGGAGAGTATTGAAAGAGAGTTTGGCGAAGATGGCAGCGGTGGTGGAGGCCAAGAAGACGCTTCCGTTGCTGGTCATGGTAACGTTAGGCCAGTCGTGCCTATCACGGATGATATTGTTGTTGAAGCCGATGTTTCCAGGCCTAAGCGCTCAAAGAAAAAGAGGGTTATCTGAGGAAGCGAGGGTACTCCCGCCGCTTCTCATCCACCTAAGAGATTAAGGGCCGATTATGGAAGGATTAGTGGTTCTACCACTGGAGTGGTGTTCTTAATAAGTTGCTTCAAGATTCTCGATTAAGTGTAGAACAGAGTGTCACAACTCTTCCTACCTTACCTTTTATTACTTCACCTTTGGAGGAGGGCGGAGATCATACTGATTCCGTGACTGGTCCTTCCCTGCGATCTGTGGCTGCTTCTGCAAGGTTTGTTGTTTTATATGATTCTTCTCATCACTCAGCTACTAATTCCGCGGGTTATGAGGGTGATTCCTTTGTTAGGTCCGTTGTTCCGGTGATGACTGAGGCCACCACTGTGACTACTATTACTACTATAGTTGCTATTCCTACTGATGTTGGCAAGGATAAGAGTGTGCCGCATCCGTCTATTTTTTGTGCTTTCTCAGTTTATCTGAGAAGTCGGAATTCGTACTCTTAGTTCTTTTTACATGAAGGTAAGGTTAGTGGTTTTTGCTGCCAGGAGTATTTCATGTGGATGGACTGGTTACAGTGCTTGGTTTGGAGGAATATTCTAGTGTTACGAGTGGACCGTGACCAAGGGTTTTGAGCTTAATGATGGGCGTTCTTGTGCCAATATGATTGATCATTTCACTCCTCCTGCTTTCTTCAAAATTGTTGGCAGAATAGAGCATGAACAATTATTTGCTGAGTTTAATGTCCGCCGCACGCAATTTAAGTTTGACGCTCCGGAGGTGGAGAATGCGTGCGGACGTACATTTATTTTTGAAGGAAAAGGAAATGGAGTCCTAGTGAAGGAGAAAGATAGTTTTGTTGGGGGCGCGTGAAAAGATAAGGAGATTGAAAGAGTTGAGGTCCCAATTTGCTGAAAGAATAAGGAAGAGTCTGTGGTGGTACCCAACTCCGTGATCGGGTTTCAGCTTGAAGCCATTGAAAAGGGTTCGCCCCTTCGAGGCAATGTTTGTTGCTTTCCGTTAAGGGTTTTATAAAGACTTCTGAACAAGAGCGTAGTGTTTTGAGACTACAAAGTGGCAAGCCCTTTGAATCTACCCATTGCTGTAAAGGACCGTGAACTCTCTTGGCTTGGAAATATCTCTTCTTCTTCATATGGGTCTCAAAACCATGGTCTTGTAAGTCAGGTACGTGTTCATGTCTTTAGCTATTTTTTCTAGAATTTTTGTACTTCCCTTTCTCACGTGTTGTTTCTTACATATATTTTTTTAGGTGCACGAGTTAGAAACTTCTTCCGCGCGTCTTCGTGAGCAGCTAGATCTTTATGAGGGGAACATGAAACGGTTTTAGTAGAGGTTATTTAGAGGTTAGTTTAGTTTTATGCTATTTAGTTATAGTTAGGATTTTTTTTATAGTTTAAAATTAGTTTTCTAATATTTTTAGTTAAGTTTTTTTTTTTAGAGGATTTTTTAGAGTAGAGTATTTTCTGTATTTTTTCTAGTTTTTAGATAGTTAGAGGTATAGTTTTGTTAGTGTACTTTTCAGTTAGTTTTTTTTTTATCTTAAGTTAATGTATTTAGTATTTATAGTGGATTTATTTTTTATCTTGATTTTTATAGTTATATATTAAGATAGAGTGTAGTTTCAAGACAAACTTAAGGAACTTCGAGACCTAGGTTAGGCGAGTTGATGCTGATTCACAGGTGTTGTATGCGCTTCGAAAAGAGTTTCCATCTGCAACCTCCTCAACGTCGTTGGCCAAGCAGAGTGGTTACTAACTCACGGATGAAGCTTCTTATGTCTATGTTCTCAATTCGACTGAATATATGGAGGCTCTTGTAGAGGCTTTAGCGCCGTGCTATAGAGAAAGGAGATGCAGAGGGGTTTGACAGCAGAATTGTCAGCAGGACAAGACTGGCAGATGTTATAAACTGACCTTGAAGCATTACATACCTCAGCGGAGCGTTGATTTTAATTCTTGCTTAGTCACGGTCTTCGTAGCTTGTACTTTCCGTTCTTCAAGTAAAACTATCATGATATAAGTAGGATGCAAGTCAACATCGGTGATGTTATGAATTCTCTTCGCTTGGACGATTGCTATGGGCCCAATGGCCTTAGGGTTGACTGATCTTCAAAACTGATTTGTTTGGGAATCAATTAATGGTTTCCAGTTGCATCACATAGCGGGTGAAGAGATGGAAAAGAAATCTTGTGTGCGCCCTCCATTTCTAGAAAGAATATCTTGTCTCCTTAGATCATCCTTTGTCCGTTGAGGCTTTGATTGAGCCTCCGGTTGTGGTTCCTGCTACCAATGCTTTATCGTCCGAGGGCTCGCTCAGTGTTCCAATTATGGTCCTTCTGTTTCCTGTGGATGATTATGAGAAAAAAAGTTCCTGATTTGGTGGATGTGGTTTACCGAAGAACTTTATACTCTGGGCCCAGAAGGTGAAGAAAAATATCTCGATGCTTCAACCGGGAGGTAGAGAGTGTGTGTGTGTGCGTTTTCTAAATTAGATAATGAAGCTAGGGATGTTGTCCTCTAGGTGCATTTGCTTGTTTCTCCATGGTCGTATGTGATCTTGCTATTTTTTGTAATTAGAATATCGCGGCTATTAACAGTTAGGCCCGTTTGTTTGCTTTTTTACCACCGCGGGCTGCATGTGGCCTTTTTGTGGCGGTTTTTTTTGTATTTAAATCCATTTTGCAACACTTCCAAGTTTGAACATGTTGGTTTTTAAATGTTGCCGCTATTTTTATATCTTGTTTGATATCTTTTGTAGGGATAGGTCTTGTTTGAATATTTTGTGGGTTATTCTCCTTAGTACGGGTTTGCAAATACCTCTTTATGTACTTTGAGGTTAATTGTGAGGTTACTCACCTTTTTGTTATACCGAATAAACATTGATGGAGGGCTTGGTCGTGTGTGCGTGCGGCATAAATCCACAACAAAATGACTTTGTCTAAGTTATAAGTTAGTTTTTTTCAAAGCATAAAACTTAGTAGAAGGTAGCATAATCTTCACTTTTCATTCGAATCTTAAAAAAGGCATATTAACACGATATTTAAAAATTACTAACAGGAATAAAGATTTAAGTGCTCTTCCTATCACGGAGTCAGTCATTTTTGGTAGGTTGCTTACACTTTGTTTATATAACACTTTCTGAAGATTGTAAATATTCCAGGTTTCGCGGGGGGAGGTTCTCTTACGTTGCAGGGTATGGAGCGTCTTTTAACTTGGTACGTTCCTCTTCCCAAGTGCTTTTGTACTTCGTCGGGCCTTCACTTGGGTTCCTAACTTTCTAGTGTCTTTCTACATGGCTTGCTTCGTTGTTTGTACACCAGTTCCCGGCTGAAAGCTTGTACCTTCTAACTTTGATTGTTGTAGTTTTTTTCATTTGCCCCTTGCTTTTTGCTTCTCTTATTATCGCTGCTTGCTCTCGCTTTTTCTTTAGCAATTTTCTTAAGGATTTCCAATGCTTATATCATTTTGGCCACTTCTACTTCTGGCTGTCCTGAACGTTGGGCATTCCATTTTCAGCGTGTTGCCGAGATGACAGCTTCGTTTCCATACGTAATGAGAACGGGTGTTCTCCGTTACTGGATTTGTTTCATGGTATCGGTCGTGACCAAAGTACTATGAGAAATTCTCTTACAACAGTTTCTTGTTGTTCTTTGCCAGTATTTGCTTTTTTTCCTTCCCCTAAACTCTGTTTGCTCTTTCATACTAGTCCGTTTCATCTGAGGTTGTTTTAAAGGAAGCAAAATGTGTTTTGAATGCCAATTTTTCACACCAATATCTGAAGGGGTTGTCTTGGGAAAATTGTTTCCATTGTCGAATATAATTTCTCCTGGAAGACTAAATCTGCACACTATGTTTTCCTATATGAACTTTTTTACTTGGTTTCCTGTGATAGTTGCTACTGGTTTTGATTCTATCCACTTGGTAAAGTAGTCCATGGCGACTATTAGAAATTTGACTTTTGTCGGGTCACTTCCGAGAAAGGCCCCCACAGCTATGTCTATACCCCACTTGTAGAATGGCCACGGAGATGTGATTGGGTTCAATCTTTCTTGCGGATTTCTTGGGATGGGTTTGTGCACTTAGCATTTACCTGGACATGGCTTTGATATGCGCCTTGCGTACCTTTGTGCATTGTCTGGCCAGTATTAACTGGTACTTGTGCTTTAGTAACGACGGATCTGTGTGCCGCATGCATGGCTACATGAGCCTTTGTGTATTTCCCGAAAGATGTAGTTCGCTTGTGAGGGTCCTACGCATCGAAGCCATGGGCCCAAGAAATAGATTTTTTGTACAGGGTTCCGTTGATGATGGCGAAACGTTGTGACTTCCGCTTGATCGATCTTGCCTTCTCCCGTTCCGCTGGTAAGGTCTCGTTATTGAGGTATTATTGGATCGCAGTTCATACCAGGAAATACTCCTTTCTTCTTCTATATGACGAGCACTTTGATTCATTTCATGGATTTTTTCTTTCAACTCTTTCTACTAGCACCTGCTTGCTGGATTGTGCGAATGCTGGGGGTTGATGCTTTTTACTTAGCTTCATCGCCTGTTTGTTCTCCATTCTCGGAACTTGGTTTATTGAGAACTGCCAGAAAGCTTTAGCCAATGTTTTTACCTTTTCTAAGTATTTGACCATTTCTGTCTCTTTTGCGATGTAGGTCCCATTTACTTGGTTTGCAACCAGTTTTGAATCTACATTGACCTGGAGGTTTTGGACACCTATTTTTTCAGCGATCCGCAATCCCGCAATCAGAGCCTCGTATTCCGCCTCATTATTGGTTGCCTTAAATTGGAATCGCAAGGCATACGTGAATTCTATTCCTTCCGGATTCATGAGTATTACTCCCGCTCCGCATCCGTCAACACAAGACGAACCATAGTGGAACAGGCGTTTTTTGTGCCGGGTAGCGGTTCTTCCTCTTGCGGAAAGCGTCCGGTGGGGTTTTCTTCTTCATTTTTATGGGTCTTTCAACGTTAAAATCGGCTAGGCACTTGCCTTTATGATATCTTCGTGGCCTGTAAATGTATGCCAAATTCTCCTAGCTGTATGCTCATTTTGATCTACTAGCAATTCTGGGATTTAATAATTTGGTTTTGATTGTTTGATCTGTTATTACTACGATTTGGGTGTGCTTGGAAGTAATCTTCTTTAGCTTTTGCTTGCATGTTATAGTGATACGCACTAATTTTTACATGGTAGTGTAGTTTACTTCCGGACCCCTTAGCGCTCGACTGACAAAGTATATTGGCATTTGTTTAGCCTCTCTTTCTGTCATCAGCACAACACTAATCGCTTCCTTAGATGCTGCTAGATAGATAATAAGTTCCTTCTTTTTCTTTGGGCGCTATGAGATGGGTAGTTTTGCTATGGCTCCTTTATTTGCTAATTGTTAGGGACTCTGCATCTTCCTTCTTCAAGGTCAAAAGTGGTTTGACTTTAAATGTTTACTTGGTATTATCTAGGAACATTCCTTCTTCAACTCCAAAGTGCACTTCTTTGGCGTTCAATATCATTATTGATTTTTCTTCATGAGGGTTATGATGTATTCTTCTTAATGGGGTCGGGATGATTCTTCTCCGACTGTGGATTTTAATGACCAATTCATCCATTTATATTTCACTCTGTCAAGGTATTTACATATTTGTCACGTGGAATTGCCCTTGTACCACCTAATCGCTGGTAGGTTGCTCCAGCGTTTCTTAAACCGAAAGGCATTTTTGTGTAACAAAAAATGCCTTGGTTTGTAATGAACGCGGTTTTTTCTTTGTCTTTCTCTGCCATTTGTATTTGGTGATACCCCTTGTACGCGTCCAGAAAGCATTTGAAGAGGGAAATCCGCATAAGGTATTCGTCACTTACTGTCTATTTTTCGGAGGGTGGTATCCGTCCATTTCGGGAATGCTTTATTGAGGCTCCTTAAAGTCAACACACATTCTCCAACTGTCATCATGTTTCTTTACCATCATCGGGTTAGAGAGCCAATCATGGTAGTGAACTTCCCTCATGATTCCAGCGGTCACAAGTTTACTCACCTCCTCATTAATTGCTATATTTCTTTCTGCTGCTTGACCTCTTTTCTTCTGCCTGATTCGTTGGCAACCTTCTCGTACATTTAACCTATGTTCTGCTACAGTTTTTTGCCTTAGGACGCCCATCATATCTTTGGGGGTCTAATCGAATACATCCACATTACGATGGAGTAGGTCACACAATTTGGCTTGGGCTCTTTCCGTGAGATTAGAGCCAATCATCACTGTCTGCTCTGTGTGTTCCAGATTGATTGCCACTTTAATCCTTTCTTCTTCTACTTTGTTCACCGGAGGGGGTTGGTCTTTTGGTCTGGAGACCATTCGCATATATTCAATGGGAATGATTTTTACTTACTCCTTAGCAAAGAAGAATTCAATCGCATATTTGATACTAAAGGTAATAATATTATCGTGCATTGGTTTGATAAACTAAAAGCACACAATTAATGGTAAGAAAATTATGTATAATTCGATCGTTCAATAACCATTAGGGATGAGCATAACGGTTCCGTACCGAAACGGTACCGAATCCCGGTATACGGTACGGGACCGGTACCATGATTCGAGTAAAAAAAAATCGGGACCACTAGTTCGGTACGGGACCAGTACCAAATCGGGAAATTACCGAAAAAACAGGAAAAACCATACTTAACGAACTAAGTAATATTTAACTAATAGTTACTAACTATGGAGTGTTGTAGCAATTGCAGACCTTATCTTGTAATTTGCAAGACTAGCCAAGACTTGTGCAAGAAATCTTGTACTATTATTGCCATCAGGCATCCTCGTCAACAACTTGAGACAATGAGTAGATCCTCGTCAACAACACGAGGATGCCACCCACCACCAACGTATAGGACTTCTTGTTATGGATTTCTTGACTTGTCTTGATGTTTATGAGCAAAAGATTTCTAAGCTTCAAGTTAGGAAGTGACACTTGGCTTTGTTGTTTTTAGATACTTGTTTACAGTAACATGTTTACTACCGTCAACTTTCATGAAGCAGCACCAACGTTATATCCATCCCAAACCATGTGAACCACCCACCATATTCAAACGATGCGATGGTCTGCATATAATGTTCCTTGCAGAATTGAGACTAGTTTCTCCTAAAACAGAATTTATTAACCAACATGTTAGTTATTTGTGTTTATATACTTCCTCAAATAATATTAGTATTACCAAACTTGTAACTGAAATAAGCTTGTTGCAGCCCTGTAAAACATTTTCCACTTCAAAATTCCAGGTAAAACATTTTTTAAGCAATTTTAACCAACTATATCAGTTATACCATATCAGTCAACTTTATAAAAAAACACAGCAACAATATATCAGTTATACCACATCAGATATACTAGTCAACTTCAAAATTCCACTTAATGGGTTGTTTGGCAAACTGTAATACACCATCAGATATACTAGTCAACTTAAAAAAAACATAACAAAAATTCCAGCTTTGACCCGTTAACCCACTGTTACATTATTTGTTTTTGATCTTTTTGTATCATGTGAATCTTATTCTAATTTGGAGCGTTCTGAATTCTATAATATTTGTGGACTCGTCATTTTGGACTTAAATTGTACATTTCAGACACTTGATAGAAAGTTCAAAACTCAAAATAAGTTTTGTTTTCACAGTTGTGGCATTGTTAGTCTCAATCTAAACAGTCCAAACAAACATATATATGGTTCAGAATGTAATATATTAAAGCTGAAATTTGTTTAAGTTCCATAAAAAGATGATCACTAAACTTCAAATTCAAGTATTTTGGTAATTTATGCTCCATTTGGAATGTAGCTTTGCCATTGTGTCTTACGCCCAACACACCATTGACTACATATATATACCTTCTATCTATCACCATGATCTCATAACAGATTCATATAGAAAAGTCATTCAAAGCCGATATACTTGTTTGACACACACTTCTGCAAGACTGTTATTAAAAGTGTGTCATATTTTTATACTTTAAAATAACAAAATGAAAGTAGATGAAAAGAATGCAGCAAACTACCAACAAGGCTTTGAAGTTTCTGGCGACTTCTCATCCCATGCCCCCTCCAAGTTCTTTGATGCTGACGGGCGTCCCAAAAGAACATGTAAACTACTTTTATCTTATATATTTTTGACAGCAAATACTCACCTACACAATATGGTTCAGAAACTGAAATGACCCGTTTTCTTTCTTTGGGCAACAACAGGGACTCTTTGGACTGCTAGTGCCCATATTATCACGGCGGTCATAGGTTCGGGTGTGCTTGCACTGGCATGGGAGACTGCTCAGCTTGGTTGGATCGCAGGACCTACCGTTCTGTTTCTTTTTTCTTTTGTAACTTACTACTGTTCTTGTCTTCTAGCCTCATGTTACTGCACTGGGGATCGCAAACGAAACTATACGTACATGGAAGCTGTCAAGTCCAATCTTGGTATGAAATTTATTAATTTCTTTAGAGTTAAAGGGTGAATATTCTATAAAATCCATTATTTTAAAGTCTCAGAACTTGTTAAAAATATACGAAGATATGAAACTGCTGCTTTCTCTAACATGCAACATGCATGTATATCCTTTCGAACCATGTGTTAAAAGGGTCGAGGTAAAAAATCCAGTAACAGGTCACATCTGAATATCTGATATCTTGGGTTAAAAGGGTGAAATATTGAATGCGTAAAAGAGTGCAGTAAAATTTAAAATTTAAGTCAAACGGGTAAATTTTAAAGTTTTTTTTACTTCAGTTAATAGTGCTGTAAAAAAATGCAGTAAAACATCCCGATTATCCTAACAGAAGTACTAGAAATCTAATTCTTTGCGGAGGTCTTTTCCTTTTGCTTTTGCATCTTCATCACTTTCTTCACGATCTTTTGTTCTTCAACCAAGAAGGCCCTAATGATTCTAAAAAAAAAAAAAGGCTCAATAACTATGAAACCGAAAAGGAACTGACCAAATGATACATGAGAAAACCAAAAGAAGAACAAAAGCATTCTAAGTTTCTAACTCTTTGTTCTCTGTGAGTCTTATGTTGGTTGAAGTTGCTGTTTTTATCAAGTTTTTATGTGTCTTACTCTTATGTTGGCATATGGCTCTAAAGGTGAGTTGAATTATTAACATCTTTGTTCTCAAACAAAATGGTTGTTGAATGTCGTAATTGCTTATAAAGGTTGACTTATTATGATTATCCTAATATTACAGTTGTCACTAGAACTCAGATCCCATTGCCACCATTGGGTTTATGCAATAAGCTTTATAGTATAGAAATAAGGAAATAAGTGTTGCCTTTATAGCAAACTGCACTTTTTGCTTGTATCACTTGTTTCTCAAGGTATGTAATGTATTGTGTACTTATGTAGTTATGTTAATATTTTTCAATTAAGATGTCCACTGAGATGACTTTATTAGACATAAGTTCAGCTTATGATCATTTTTTTATGTTTTCGCAATAGTAACTATCTCATAGAAACTTTGTTTTGCTTTGAAGGTTATTTGCAAACAACCAATGATATAGGGAATGACAAGCTATAGTAGCGGAAATGAAACATAAAGCTTTCAATATGTCTCCGACTTGGTATACTAGTTGTTGGCTACGAGAGGTGCTAATACACTGTAGTTGCTGCAGGCTTGTTACATGATACACTTGATGGTTCGTTTATTAGCTATGATTATATTCTTCAAACGTTTGGGGCTGGTGTTGCTGATCTTGTTCAAGGGTTACTGATTTGTTAACTTATTTAATATAGAGATTTTAGTTTCTTAATTATATGAATTTGATATTCGGTAAATATTGATGAACTCGTCTGTTTGCTTGTGTTAAAGTGAGATGTCTAGTAATTGTGTTCGAGTTCATAAGATGAAAAGCTGCTAACACGTGATTGAATTTTTACAGGTGTCCAAGCTAAAGCCATTTGAGCAAGCTTGCTCATGAAAGTGACACAGCCAATAGAACAATGGAAGCAGATCGTTTGCATACCATGTTTCTTGCAACATGGCACTGTGTGGGCAGTGCATCTCCAAAGCTGGCTGATAGGCTGCATAATATGATGACGTTGGATAGGAGCAATGGAGACTCTTTTTTTCATGTAACTCTATACTGTGGCAACATGATTATCCTTCTTCCTCATCTATTGTAAGTCGTTTGATGAGGTAATGGTGACATCTGCTGCAGATAAATTGGAGCAATCTCTTCAAGAGGGGTTGATCTCTTACCACGTTTTGTATGGACGGCACAAAAGCTTGTATAGCATCCACTGCAAAATGCTAGAGTATGTCTCTCATTTTCTCTTTTACCCTTGTATGAACTATCTTTCATCATGATCGTTGGCATTCTCTTGGAACCGTGTCGGCCACCTGTTTTTATTTTTTTTTTGTTTTTTCCTCTGGTGTGGGTTTAACATTCTATGCATAATCTATAGGAAAAGATGGCCCATGGTATGAATTACATGAATTCCTCCAAAAGGTAACGGTTACGTCTCTTGTTGAAAAAATGAAGAGGACGGCTATTAAAGCGTTCCAGCTTGTCTTACCCAGTTATGGTCCTGAAGTACTGGAAGTCCAAAGATTACTTAAAAACATCAAAGTGTTAATGGCGTTACGTCTAGTATGTCTTATTCCGTTTCCTATAATTTAATTCCATTTCTTGGCAAGTCTTCCATTTTTATGCCTGTCTATTTTTCTGAGGAATTTGATTTTTACAGATATCAGTCCTTGCACCGGTAGTAATTGGAGATGGGATCGTTCTCACTTGAAGTTGAAAAAAGACAAAATCGATTGACATTCACAGGCTGAGTTGGTGTTTGCAAACACTCTTCATTTGTTGCTCCGGATGTTGATAATATGGGTCGTTGGGTCGCTCACGGGCATTGTAAGAATGTGAGCCGATATCATGCATGCATATAAAACTCAAAGGGATTATTATTGTAATTGTAATTGTGATTTGTACATTAGATTGAATGTGTATTTATATATCATGTCTATGGCTTAGTGATTAAGCACCTAACACATAACCTAATGGGTACGGCCCATCTATACAATTGGACCGACCCATCTAATCTAATTTGGTCTAACACGCCCCCGCAAGCTAAGGACGAGCAACAACCTGCAGCTTGGATCTTAGAAAGAGGAATCGAGGAGTTGGTAATGGCTTTGTAAAGATATCTGCAATTTGATCATGTGTAAATATATGTTGAACTCGAAGATCTCCTTGAGCAACCTTTTTCCAAACAAAGTGATAGTCTATTTCCACGTGTTTTGTAAGCGCCACAGAAGGATAGGTTTTAGCTGACAAGTATGTTGCGCCAAGATTGTCACACCATAGTATAGGAGTTGAAGATGAACGGATACCAAGCTCATGAAGAAGAGCTTGAAGCCATGTGAGCTCAGAAACAATGTCAGCAAGAGCTTTGTATTCAGATTCTGTAGAGGAACGTGAAACCGTACGTTGTTTACGAGCAGTCCAAGATATAAGGTTTAAACCAAGATATATAGCCAACTTCCCCACGTAAGACCGTAAGTCATCTAAATTCCACAGCCCAGTCTGCTGAGAAAGCTTCAGGGAAGTATCGGGTTTACCTTTCCATTGCACGTCAGTAAAAAGCTGAAGGGTAGTTGAGAACCAGAAAGAACGCGTTGTTATGAGCATACCATGCTTCAAATGTTACCATGAAGATAACGTAAAATATGTTTAACGGCATACAATGATCTCGGTGGAGCAAGGGAGCAAGCATATATTTGACTAACTTGTTAACTGCAAAAGCTATTTCAGGCCGAATAGATATCTTATTGTAAAGAACCCACTTCTTGTCGATATTTGATGGATTAGAGAGAAAGCGGTACTGTCATCTAACTCCAGTGAGCTCGATGGAACCATGGGAGGAAGACACGGGAATGAGTTGAAAGACCAAACACTTGTAATAGATCCAAAATATACTTTTTTGAGATTAGTGAGACTGCGAGACCCTGAGGAACAATTTCAATACCCAAGAAGTAGTTAAGTGGCCCGAGATCTTTTAATGCAAAAACGGATCCAAGTTAACAAATTATATTGTCGATAGTGCCCTTGTTATTACCTGTAACAATGATGTCATCCACATATACCAGAGTGTACAAAAACGTGTGTCCACGCGAATAAATAAACAAAGATGGATCTGTTTTGGAGCCTTTGAAACCGAGATCGAAGAGAGCCTTGGAAAGGCGCTCAAACCAAGCGCGTGGGGCCTGCTTTAAACCATAAAGAACCTTATGAAGCAAACATACATGATTTGGTCGTTGTGGATCAATAAAGCCCGGAGGTTGTTTCATATAAACCTGCTCTTTAAGATTTCCATGAAGAAATGCATTGTGAACTTCTAATTGGCGTAGTGGCCAGTTGTTAGTAATCACAAGTGATAAAATCGCTTGAATAGTTGTCGACTTGACAACTGGGCTAAATGTCTCATGAAAATCAATACCTCGTTGTTGCCGAAAACCTTTGGCAACAAATCTTGCTTTGTAACAAGTAATAGCACCATTCTTGTTCCGTTTTAACCTGTATACCCACTTACCATCAACAAAATTGGTGTTAGAAGCATGGGGTACTAAAGACCACGTTCCATTTTTTTACGAGAGCATCATACCCTTCTTTCATAGCTTGAAGCCACTCTAGAGAGTTGTTGACAACGATAAACGAGGTTGGTTCACTGATGGTAGTGGGAAGAACGGTAGCATGATTCGCGGAAGGATTGTAAGGAACCCATTGTTTGGGATTTTAACGAAGATTGGCAGGACGTTGTCGAATGATGGGAGGCGGTGGTGGTGGTATGGGTGGTGGTGGTGTTGGTATCGATGTAGTTGAATACGGTGAGATGGTGACATTAGGAAGATCAGGAGATGTTTGAGTAGTTGGTCTCAATTGTGAAACTGTTGATGGAGATAATAATTGTGTGAGTACGGTGAAGATGGACTTGGATGGTCAGTAGGAATTATATAAGGTGATTCCGAAGAGTAATAGGGAGATGTTTTCGAAGTGGACGGGGAAGTTGTTTTAGGGATCTCGAAAGGAAATTGTGCTTCATTAAAACGAACATGTCAAGCAATATAAAGACGCTCGGTAGAGATATCAAGACAAAAGATATTCAAGATGGAGGGGCTGTAGCCAAGAAAGACACATGGAGTGGAACAAAAATCCATTTTGTGATGATTTTACGGACGAAGATGGGAAAACCATAGGCACCCAAAGACACGAAGAAAAGAGTAGTCGGGAGACCGTTTGAATATATGTTCAAAAGGTGACTTGTTTGTCGATGTGCGATGAAAGGTGAGGGCATTGCGATGATTAGCGTTAACAACATTATCAAAATCTAATGCCCAAAAACGTTAAGGAAAAACACAATGCTTGAGCAAGAAGGTAAGACTCGTGGTCTCTACAACATGGCGATTGCGACGTTCAACAAAGCCGTCCGTTTAAGGTTTATAAATGAAATACGAAAATAAAATCCTAAATAAATAAAAACAATAAAGAGGAAAAAAAAAAGAGATCCCTCCGGATCACCGGCAAGTAGCCGATGACTAGAGGATAGCAACTTTTATTGGTGGATCTTACCTAGAGCTCTGATACCATATAAAACCTCAAAGGGTATATATTATTGTAATTGTAAGTGTGATTTATACATTAGATTGTATGTGTATTTATACTAATTTCATGGCTTAGAGATTAAACAACTAACACATAACCTAATGGGTACGGCCCATCTATACAATTGGAACAGCCCATCTAATCTAATTTGGCCTAACAATGTGTTGACTACAATGATGCTATTAAGCCTCCCTGCACATTCCCATTTTATTCTAAATCTTGCCCACATTTGTATAAACGTTGCTCTGGATCTGATGGACCTATTTTTGTCATCATGATTAAGAATGACAAGGTTGGTTTACCTTCTTCATATGCTTGAATATACCCCTTCGAGTGAGACATATTTTTTTATAATGTCTCTCTTACAGATGTCGGTGCAAGAATTCCCAGGAAATTCAACTCTGAAGGATGTTCTCAACATACCCGGTCATGGAAGCTCATCGAGGTACTCTCCATACGGGTTTTATCTAAATCAAGAGTTAAGGCCAAGGCTCAACCACGAGCCTGTAAGTGATCCTAGTTGCAAGGTGAAAATGGGGGATGTGATTGAGCTAACACCAAGAATACCCGACAAGTCACTAACAGAGTACAGGGAAGAGATTCAACGTATGTATGACAGGGGTCACTCGGTGCCAAACTCAAGCATGAGGCAGATTGTTGGTAGCACGGTATTCGGGTGGGGAAGATGAAGTGCATAGCTTCATTGCAACGATGTATGTGTGTCACAGGTCACTCAGTATCAAACTCGAGCAGGATGCAGACTGCTGGTAGCATGATTATCAGGTGGGAAAGAGCTTCATGGTAAACATGTATGTAAGTATGTATAGGTTTAGATAGATAATGATTTGATTATTTCTTGTAAAATGTAAATACATCTATGTAACATGTGTTTTTATGCTTATTAGCAGAAGCAGGAATTCAAAAAAAATTTAAAAACAATATATGTATTCTTTCAGCTTTTTTTCAATAGCAGAATGTATGTTATGCTTTCTTGTTCCTGAAGAATTAGATGTAGGAAAACGATATGGTACTTAGACATAAACATGGCTTTGATGAACTATGGGTTGCTCTTAGTTGATAGATCCTGAGCTTTCCGGTTCTTTCATCTATAATATTCCATCTACACATCAAGACCGATATGATTTGAGCCTAGTTTTGGTTTGTAATGAAGAACCAATCTACACATCCACTGCTAAGGTATCTTGCCCAAACGGTATAAGGTCGACGAGTCATAGAAAACAAAGTCTTGGGTTCGTGTGCCCTGCAAGTTGGCTTGTAGAACTGCTATCTATGGGTGGCGTTCCCGCTTTATTATTTATTCGGCTTGTTCTTGTTCTTTCGCTAACATCTTGAGATTTCATATACTTAACTTTCACATATATAACTTACGTATACCGTGGGTCTTGTGTACAACTGGTCTTGGCTTCGGCTTATTCGTACAAGGCCTGATCTTGCTGAGCTTGAAGATCTTTGCAGTTTGGTTTCTCATTTGCGCCTCTCACACAATCAGGAATATGGGAGAGTGTGACAGGAATGCGGTCACGCATTACCCACCTGTCAACAAACACTTCCCTTATTCCTACTTGTTCCAAGTTCTAACTCAATTCTGCCCTCTAAGGTCAATATTCTCAAATGAAGAATCGTTAATTTGAGACTCCCAACTTGGGTCAATCTCAATTATAGGGGTATCGATCTAGATAGTATTTGTTGACCTATATGTGATGCTGCAATTGAGACCGAAAATCATCTTTTCATCGAATGTGATTATCCAAATCCACTTCGGATCGTGTCCTGAAATGGTGGGGATCCAAAACCTAAACATCACAGACATCAATGATGTAATCAGCCTTGCATGTCGGGCTCACTTGCGTGCCATTGCCGTTAAGATCTCCGACTCAGTAGTCCAAACCACCTTATGGGTAGTGTCGCGGTTCAGAAACGAATCAAAACGTAAAGATATTGTCTTTAAGAAAAGATGAATTATGTTAGGGACTATTTGATCACTCGGATGGTTTTGTATACTCTGACATGATGTGATCAGAAAGACGCGCAAATAATCAATCCCTTAAATTATGATGCGTTTTTTAGAACAACGAATGTCCTTTATGCTTTCCTAATTTCTTTAGTATCTAATGTTCTTCGCACGTAAAAATGCTGCTACCATTCTTGGCTTATATATACATGCGTGTATTAGTCTTTCTATATGCAACATTACAACGGCGGATAACTAGTTGCAGACTTTAAATCATGTTGAATGCAGAGCTTTGGTTGTAAGTTTGTCACATCAGTTTGCTGTGAGAACAGCTATACTTGGTGTTAGATGATGGATAAATAAGCACAAGCCGTTTGTGGGTTTAGGTATCTAGTGTTTCACACGTATTCTATTATACATATTACTAGTTTGGTACTAGCCATTTGTTTTTGAGAAGCGATATCAAGTATATAATCACCCTTCTTCAGCCTTATTTCGATTGTATTTGACTAACACATAAGAAGTAAGACGAGATAAGATACATTTTGTTTTTTTATAATCATGGTTTCTGACTTTTTAAGCAAACTAGTTTATAAAGTTTGAAATCACCGCTATACAGACTTAAACCGGGTAAAAGCTACAACACATGCTCTCATAATCAAGTAGATAACATGTAGAGAAATTTCCATCAACTGAAAATGAAAAAGATTAGTCAAAATCAAGTTCATTTTTCATAATTCCTGCCATGAATGACCTTCCATTATGAAAGCAAAAGTTGAACACTCAATACCATCAATCATTTCACCTTTTCTCAACAGGAAAATATCTAATCCCACTGTTAAGATGAAGGCTCGAGTTTGACCGTTTAGCCAAACTCGAGCAAAACAATCTTTTTATCAATCGAGCATAGACTCAAAACTCTGCTCGAATATGTCCACATGTAGGTCTTTAGGCCTATATTTAAACACGTTTTATTAGTGGTTAAATACTTAATCTCGAGTTTGACCTTCAAAGTCCAACCCGGGCTAGTCTATCGAGTAGAGACTCTACTGTTGGTCGTTAAACCAACGCAGGGCTCGAGTTTATCCTATGTTTTATACAACAGGCTACTTTACAATTAATAACAGATTTATAATACAATACGCTACATATGACCTGACCCATAATGCACGGATCCACGAACGCGGCTCAAATCGATACACTATTTGGAATCCCACGGCATGTTACACCCGGTTCTGAACTTGGTGCAAGAAGTTCATATGGCAAAACACCTGCACCACACCTATTCTTTAAACTCATGTCACGGTTTCGTTTCTCAATCTCCTTTTCGATCCTTTGAATCTCTAATGCAAACCCATAAAACGCTTCCACCATTTCAGCATCACCAGACCATGTGTCTCGTTGTTGTCTTTCACCAATATATTCCTCATCGGGTGAATGAGTTGACAATGTATCAACCACTGCCATATATTTTGTCGACTGTAACATACTTGGCAACGCCAATAGGAAGTAATTTTGCGGGTCTTCAAGGAAGCTCGCGTATTCAGGATCATTTTCATCAGGAATTAAGCGACGCATTCTTGGTGGCCGGTTTGGTATGTAGCCCCCGTATGGGTATTGACCGAAGTTAAGCGCTGCATGCTGGGCTGAAGCGAGCCATATGATGGTAGTTAGGATGGCGGTGAGGTCTTCAGCATTGGCTAATGTGGGCCACCAATTCTCGTAGCGCAGATCTGCGTGGCCCACATTGATTACCTCAGCGTACCAGGCTTGAAGCTCTCTATCATTGCAAACAAGTGACGGGTTAGGGTAGTATCGGTTTACATAATTTTGGACCCAGTTTTGTATTGCTTCCGAGATTAAAAGCCCATCAGAAGCATATGGGTAGTCTTCGATTAGAAGCTTTAATCCGTGTCTTTGACTCGGGTCTGGAACTGCCATACCCCTGTTAACATCATAAGACCAAACATGTTCAGCACTATAGGTGACAAATTGTATGGGTCGGATAGCTTAAGTATTATACCTTCTAATGAGATCAGCAGGGAGGCCTTCTAAATCGAAGCGCCAATGCTTATAGGCAGCAGCGCTTATTTCCATGCAGTAGCGTCCAGGGGTAAAGCCTTGCTCTATGACACCATCAGCGTTGAGGAGGTTCTGGCGGGCAATGGCGTTAATCTCCAGAGTATATCTCATGTGTGGGTCCAAAAGCTTATATATCGGGTGCATCGCACTCAATTGCCTATGTGCAGATAATATAAATGGTTCCATGGCTGCATGTGTTCGTACCCTATAAATGTAAAATGACAAATATGTGAATGGGCTGAGCATGAAAGAATATACTAAATTTGTAAGCATATTGACCAGCTCATTTTTCGTCTGCGTACCAGTGGTGTGAAAGCTGGTGGACCCCAGCATCGTTAGAACAGACATGCGCTTTAGCCAACTGCCATGTCCAGTTGCTAGTGGCATCTACTGGAGGTGTGAGAACACGCTTCGGTTGTGAACCTGGTAAAGCCCGTGGTAAGCTAAGCTCAATTGCAATGGGCTTAAGAGTGCCTGATGGGGTCAAGAAAAAGATGGTCCGTGTTGCGTATGCTTTACGCTCATCGAGTGCATTTATCCGGTCAAGAAATGGTAGGTATATGTCGTGGTAGTCTATTATGAATAGCTTATTTTCCTCGATAGCCTGTCAACATGAACCAAACTTATAACCATTCATCATTACGAGACTTGTTACTTCGCGAAATGTATAATTAAGAAGCGAAATCTGTATGTGTCTGTAAATGCATGCATGTTAACTGATGGTACGAAAATATGTGTTTTTTAACATCTAGTCTTTAAAGTTAAGGCTATAGTACTTGAGGGTCAAATGTCTACAGTTAAACATCATAGATTTCTCAGACCTAACATGTTTACATACATGTAATCAAACATGTCTCATGTAGCTCGGGTTAAATGTGCGTTACACGTGTTAAATAAGTTAGTGGGTCGACATGTTTAACTCATTTAGTTCTTATAACCACTTTAAACAATGATTATTAATTAATATTTTTATATAAAAATTTAAATGGATTAAATGGTTCAATCTAACGCATGACGACTGCATGCTTCAACCTAATATAAAACAACCAAGAATAACCGGAGCCAAGATTTGAGACTACGTGTGGAACGATTTTCATCTTACTTCACCTCTTGGTTAGATTTCATATATCGCCACTCGACTGCTATCTCTCGCATGCTTGAAACTTTCATTACCTATTGTACACTCATGCCGTTAAGATATCCCAAAATGTGTTCTTCATTAAGGGCGGACTCTTGTCGACCGTATATTTCAGGGTCAAGTTGACTCACAGGTGGGAAGACTTTGAGTTTCTCTATGCTGACGGGGTTGACCCCAGCAAGTGCTTGGCGAGTAAATTCATCATCACGCAACAACGAGAATCTGTCCTCTGCACATTAAAAATACAGATTATGAGAATAAATTATATCACTGATACTCCTTTTTTTACACGTTACAGGTGTGATGCTTACTCGATAGAATTTTGGGAGTGTCATACTTGAGAAGGCCACTACCTTGGCTAGACTCATGTAGTCTCGTCACTAAATTTGGAAACCGAAGATTCTTTATGAGATTATCTTACAGGCCTAATTTCAGAAGGACTCCTTCACTATAGAGATCGATTTGTGAGAATCCCTTTAAGTTGTGTTTTTTAGAGATGCTGGCCACCATTGATGGCAAGAGATTATGTAGCACTACCTTTAACCGACTTGTCGAGAATGTATTTTATTTTGACTCGTCAAATTGTTCATCTCGCGGAACATATAAAGGAAATATCTGTTTAAATCACACAACAATATAACATTTAATATTAAATAAAAAATTGTTTTGACCAGTCTCGATGTCGGAAAAAAAAGATGTCAAGAATTACACACCAGTGTCACTAGGTGCGCGGCCAGTACGACACCTTCTTGGATATGGGATCTTTTGACCGCCGAGTAACGGTCTAATAAAGTCATTTCCCCTATCAGGATTTCCAAGATCATTGTAAACGTCATAATCATAGATTCAGCCTGATAACTTCCTCACTCCTGTTCCGTCACCCCTTAAATCTCGAAGCTCTTTCTCTCTAAGTAACTTAATCCCGGCAGGAGTCTGGTCTGGCAGATATGGTTGTTCCAAGTGTATATTATTTAATACTTGTTTCTAACGCAAGTTGTCAAAGAATATATAACTAGATTCGACTTGATCATAGGTTAGGTCAAATCTCACTAGAGGTCGATATCTATTACTTTACTAGTTACAAATTCTAAAACAGCTTATTTCACTCACAAATGATCGTATAAGCAGTTTAGATTAAGCAAACAATGATTACCTGATTAGAGAAGAAAATTCTTGGTTCAGCATGATCATTAACGGATTGAACCCAAGAATTACAAGGGAAATAAACAGGACCACACGCAAAT
>BQNB010006076.1:12500-25061 GCA_026074375.1 Tanacetum coccineum | reverse complement strand
CGCGTGTTTTGTATGTTTTTTATATGTTTTGTATAATAGCAATATGAGCGAGTCGGACATAATGGGCGGGTCAGATACGGATTGGGCTTTTCAGTTCGACATGGGTCAAAACAAGACTTTTAAATAGTAAGGCGGTATGGCTTTAAGAGCAAACACTTTTTGTTCATTTAAACCAATTTTCTGCAACATCGTTTCGAGATGGATTCCATATTGGATAACGTTTTTTTCATTTTTTTGTTTGTTTTTTCATGTTTAAAAGGCCTTATGTTTGTTGCAAAAGAACCTGCTGGTGTCAACACAAGAGGAAGTCCGAATTATTAAAAAGAGGAAGAAGGCACGCAATGAAGAAAGGTTATTCGTGTCAAACACATGGATGTCGACTGAAAGTTGAGCATTAAGCTTAACCACTAAATGAACACATCAGATATATTGTGGTAAAGTTCTTGAGCACCGTTGGCCGTTTGCAAGCTGAACAAATTGTTTGTAACATTTATCTGCTACTACTGTTGTTCATGATTATGCAACAGCTTATATTGACTTATAAGAACTGTCTTTTTTGGTCTTTGAGAGGACATCACCCCGCAGCGAAGCGCGGGCTGATATCTTTTGTAGATAACTAATGTCAAATTCCTATATTCTGTTACAAGTTGATTCAACTTGGTTTTTTTGGAGAACAGGTATTAAAATTGAATAGGTTTCGAACTCTGCTCCTTCACATTGAATGATTTTGGGTACTTGTTTGAGATGTTTTTTTATATGTTTGTGATGGGGTGTTGTGCAAATTTCAGGTCTAATCTGTTTGACCAAATATATTGGTCTAATGGGTCTCGACCCATAACCCATTTAACCCGTTTGACTTCTTACATTGTTAGCTTTTTATCATTTTGAAATCGCGAAAAACATAAAACTCCTGCGGAGCGCGGGTTAAAAACCTTGCTTCAGTTTATTACCCAAAAAACAACATTAAATTCACTAAGCAGGTGTTGGATTAAATAAGCTGAAGCAGAAATAAGCAGTTCACATAGCTTTACTGGGTTTATCTGGGGATTCATTATACCTGGAAATTAACCCCATGTATTTTGAAATTTGGATCCTAATAAAATTCTTAGTTTCATAAGCTAATTTTGATATCTATACTACTATATAAAGCATTTATAATGTGGGACCTGTTAAAAATTAAGATAAGGATGTGCAATCTTGACCATTCATCTCATTTTAGGGAATCACATCATAAAGTGACATGTGTCATATTTTTGTTTAAAAAATTCACCTAATTTTCAATCGAAATATTATAGTCTTATCAATTTTATTTTATTAAGATCTGATTTCACCATATTTTTTAAAATTTTGTGCTCTTTAATTCAACATCCATTTTGATATATTTTATAATTTTTTTTTGTTTTTACATTTTTAATGGGTTTATTTTATGTTAATTATATTTTTTACAACTTTAACCTTAATTAAATATAAACTTGATACGTTAAAACTATATATTTTCGGAGAGAGTGTTGTCTTTTTACATGCGAGAATGATGATGTTGCGGGAAAGCTACGGAAAACCCAAACGAACACATACAACGAACGCATACATTCAAAGTGTTGTGAAACGAAATTACTAAGCGGGTAAGAAATTGCGTAAAAAGTTACGTTAGTAAAGTCTTTATTGCCGCCGCTATGCGCGGGTAAGTAACTAGTACTAACAAATGCACATAAGCTTGAACTTACAATTTATATGCAAATGTGTTGCCATGAAAATTTATATATTTTGTCATACATGAAACTAGTTTTAATCCTCGTGCACGCACGGGACTTGTACATTATGTTTTTTAAATATATTTATAATTTTTATTTTTTCTGTTTTATAAGTTATATGAAAGTTTAAAGGGTTATTTGTTTTTTTTTAAGTCATAATAAAATTTGTAAATTTATAAATTTACACTTAACTCTATACAATTTATTTAAAATTAAACCACTAAAATTTTATTAATTACCTCATCTTTTTTTCATGTTTTTGTTTTTATAAATTTGACACATATATTTTTATGTGTTTTTTTCTCTACAAAAATAATGCCAGTTTTAGAAGTATTTAAGTTTTTTAATTAAACATATATTCAAAAATAATAAAAAATTTGAAGCATCATATCTAATAAGAAAAAATTCTTTTTTTTTTGAAAACCAAAAGTCTCTACTTTTTGTTTTCCTTTACCAAGTAAAAGATTTATAATCTTAGAGTAAAGCAGCAAATAACTATAAACTTTGAGACAAATTATCAAACACATAATCTGCATCCTTCAAATCAAAAGTACCAATTGAAAAATAATTTATTAAAACAATCCCACAACCCTTTGAATTTGTTACCTCCTCTCTCTATTATCACCATTTCTTATTCGCGTGACAGCAAAAGCAAATATTGAAATTACATGTTTTAGCCCGACATTCAAGGACCAAATAACCATTAATATCTTGATTACAATCTGAGCACACATACTTTGGTGTTTTCTTTCTTCGAACATATGTTAATGGATGTTTATGATACGACCGAGTTCTGGTGCCCGCGTACCATACGTTCGCGTAAGAATCAATTGGACTAATGCAATCAAGGTGAAAAGAATTCCTGTATTTGCAATTCTGACAATGATAGAGAGGGAAGTTGGGGTCCATTTCCTCCTCACAAATGTCACAATAAAAGTCTTCTGGATGATCATCGACAGGGGGATATGTCAATGGGATTTCATGTCCCTTGCAGTACCTGTGAGCAAGCGAAAGAGGAGACCTCATAGCGCAGTAGATGCCTAGTCCGAAGTCACATGCCTTGCAAGAATAGCTTATACCACTATACCATTTCTTACATGCCTTACAGACAACACCGGGATCAATAAGTTGGGTAAGAGGATGGTTGTGGGATTCGTGTTTGATGGTTCTGGGTAAAAATGCACAATTTACACAAAGGTGGAACTTGCATTTCGTTTCACATTTGTATGCAAACGTGTTGCCACAGCTGTGACAGCCATTGCATCTATAGAACTTCTCATCTTCCCATGTGTCTACCAAGTGAAGGGTGTGATCTGGGTGAAGTTGATGTTTTAATGTCCGGGGTAAGTGGGCACAATATTTGTGGAGATCAGTGAATACAGAACATCCATCCTCTTTGCAGCTATAATATGCGAAGGAGAGGGGTCGTACACATGCATAACATACCTTTATTGGATCACCAGAGTTGATGTCGGGCATCATGTTGTTACCTATTGGATCTTCAACATTAAGGATCAATGGATGAGCAGGATGACTCCAATGGTAGATCTCAGTTGTTTCCTTATCATTCTGAGCTATGTTTTTTAAATGTAGTATCTTTAGTGGATCTGTAAATGCTTGTGACATGGGAAAATGTAGTAAATTTTTTACATCTTCACTTGCAGCAGAAGTGCTCGGTTCATCTCTGAAACCATGTGTATATTTCGTATTTAGAAAAAAGTAAAACGCTAACTTGTACAACTTAAAAATATAAGATAATTTTACCTTGGCGTAGAAGGATGCTGCTGTGCATTTAAGGCACATTTGATATGGGAAAAATATCTGCAGTTTGCACAATGATACAACCATTCATCCCTTCTGATGTAATTGTTGCAGAACTTGCAGTAATATTGATATTTAAAAAATTTCTCTGGTAGCGAGTAGAGGAGAAGAAGTGGGTGTTTATGGTAATGATCTGGTAGGCGGATGGTAGGGGCTAAGGAAGCACAAGTCTTGTGGATCCAGAAGTCACAACTATAACATTGATAGAATAAGCCTTCTTCTTTAGTTTTGCAACCATCACAAAGGAATGAAGCAGGTCTTAATTGGAGGGTTAAAGTGTGGTGTGGGTAGCCTATATGCTCTAACTTCACCGTTGCCTCCTCCTTGATTGCATCAGCTTCTGCCTTACGAGCAAACTCAGCAAGACAACAATCACTGCAAGCATTTATTCTTCCCTTATAAGCATAAAAGAACCCTTTAGTTATTCTTTGACGACAAACATCACAAATATACAAACCGGAAGGAGTGTTTTTCAACATGTTAAAACTCAGAGGATTTTGATATATAGAAGAGAAGTGGATTGTTTTTGGAAGTTTTGAACATGATTTATGAAGAAAAAAACGACACTGAATGCAAGCATACGCAGAGTCACCAATAGATAGAGGTTCCTCACACATATCACACCCAACAACTCCTTTTGAGTTCTCATCATCATCATCACCTTTCATGGTACCACGAATCGTTTCCCAGTCAATGAGCTTCAGTGGATGCTTCTCATGACGAAAATGATTAATCTCTTCCATTCTCTCCTCTCCTAAAAGTTAAGTAACCCTGAATTATATAAAGCTTGACACACAAAAAATCTAGATTTTATTACTTGAATATAAGAGAATACATATTTACAGCTGATAAAACCTGTTTTATAGATTAGGATGTATTTGTAGATTAAGTTATAAAACCTTTTTAGAACATTCTTTTCTTAAATTAGAAGTTTGCATCTTACTTTTGAAATTATACCGTCTCCTGTCAGTTTGAAGCTTTCTTTCTGTATCACACAAAACGAAATATAAAACTTTAAACTTTAAACTGTAAATAGATAGAGGAAAATAAGGTTTTATAAATTTAATTTACGTAAATGCATTTAACTCAACTTCCATATGTGTTACTGAAAAGAACTTGTTAATGAATGTATGATCAACTGGTTGCGGGTGAACGGGCTTAGGCATCACAACTTAACATGTGGATCATCTGTTAGATAAAATGTCTCAAAACTATCTCTTGTTATTTGTTTATCTGTTTTATTGCTTACATAGACATTTACTAAAGCAGGATGCAAAACTTAGTTAGCAAGTGATATACATTGTTCCTTCCCGAAGCAATGCTAATATTTATCTTGTTGTACACACTATATCTCAAAACCGGGTCTGTCATTGACCCGGCCGGGTCACCGGGTCAACCCGGTTTATGCAAAAACTAACTAACAGTTTATACAATCCGATAACATTTAAAAAGTTAACCCTTACCTGACCCATAAGGATATCGGGTCTGTGGGTTTACCCGATAAGCATAGCTTGACCCGAATGAACCCGATAAGCATAGCTTTATCAGATTCAGGTCGGGTCGGGTTAACGCAGTTGACACCCCTACCTGTGGGTATTAGCCGATTATAAACACCCCTAGTAGATTGTTGTTAAATGGCATGTGTAACGAAGATGATTAACAATTTGCAAAATGCTAAGGCCAGCATTCATTATCAGCCAAACTATACTCCCTGGTGGCCTGGTTCTTTATTTAGCCAAGCCAAAATCCAATGCACAAGGCCACATACCTAAACACTAACCAACCTACTTTTGTATCCAATACCCAAGTTTGAGGCCCGCTATAGCGCTAGAACTTGATACAAACACTCAGAAATGTGTCAGTTTGGGTTATGGTTTAATGCTTATACATATGGCCAAACAAGTTCTATAAATATTTTAACCTGAAACACGAACGAGTCGCCCAGAAATCAAGGTGTATGTTTGATGCTTACAAGTTGCAAACTGACAAAAGAATGTTTGCTAGTCAAACCAGACCCGTAAAGCCTGTGTTTGACCCGTTACCCAACCCGCCCCTTTCGCAACCTCCACTATTTAGTTACTTGGCCACGTCCAGGGACGGAACTTGAACACTTTTGTTGGAGAGGTTATTATATAAGGTATTCATTATAGGGGGGTCAATATGTACTTTTCCTCAACATTTGGTCTAGAAATTAACTATAACTATTAGTAAAAGAGTAAATTTTGTACATAATGACAAAAAATTTGAGGGGGGCAACAGCCCCCTTTGGTCCCTACAAACTTCCGTCCCTGGCCGCGTCTATACTTGGAGATGTTGTATCTTACTTACTATTTTACCGATTTCTTTTTCAGTTGTGCAACACCAGTAACAACACAACTGCAAGTGCCCAGAAGGATGGACATGCACCATCACCAAAACTGAGCCATCCAAGGTCAGTAACCATACACAAAATGTATGTTCGGTGGTGGCAGGGCTGCACCTGTCCTTACTGTCCGCCACAAATTCTCAAAGTTAAGTTCCTTAATATACGAAAACAGCAGTAATTCCGTATGGTGTAGCTGTGAGACAAACCCTGCAGAATCAAAAGAAGTTAGATACATATAGTGCAAGAGCGCTCAAAAGTATTTTGCGTGTGTGGTGGAGGTCGCATCTTGTGTGATAGGATGAAGACAAAAACACTGTGAAGGTAGGCATATGATTAAACGTCACAAAAGAAGAGCAAACTCTCTTGGAATGTTATAGAAAGTGTCGTTGATTTATATTTGTGATTGCATATAAAAAGCATATATAATAGTACAGGATTGTAATTCATTATGTTAATTAAAGTTACATATTGTGTGTAATAAGTAAAGGGCAATCGATACAGCTAACTGTCATCATCAGATTAACATACATCTCGATGTGTGTCTTTGGACTAATCGAACATGTCATCATCAAGATTACAATTAGTAAACATAAATCAATGCTGAAGCGCACTCATCCTTGTGATATATATTCTTTCTTGGCACCGCAATAAATGGGCTGAGACTCTTGTAAGATTCAAGAAAACACAATCACCGCAATATCTGGCTGCGACTCTATAAGATTCACAGAACAATGTCATCCATGCCGAAGCTTGAATGATAAATTTATTCAGACCACATAGCAACTTCAGTTGCTTCTTCCACAAACTGTCAAAACAGACATTTAATAATCAAAAATATAATATAAGCACTCGAATAACTAAATTTTTAAGCATTAAAAGCCAGATAATAGTAACTATGTCTGTGTAAGATTATTAAAACCAGAAATCAGCAATAAAACAAGCCTGCACGATATACTGTTTGGATGTGCTTCAGCTGTGTGAAGTCGTGATAATCACACAATCAACCGTTCTGACTATGGGACCGAATCTTATACAAGGATCACATGAAATTGTAAAGCGACCATGAAATAATCAAATTTCAGAATCAGTTTTGTTGCATTTATTCCTAAATCGTTTTTTCTAAACCCAAATATTTGACTCCTAGATGAAACCTCCAGGGAGGGCGATCAATCTCTCAAATACCCATTAAGATGTTGACCCTTTTTCTTTTCTTTGCACCAATGGTATATTAGTGTAAGCGAGCTCTATGATCACATCTGAGATAACAAGAACATGTTTCATTTTGCCCAAACAATTTACAATTCAGAACAAATTACTCTCTTTTAAAACAAAATGCAAAAGGGTTTTCAGTTTCTAAGGGTATGTGTGGCGAAAGCATTTTGGAGCAGTTACATGTTCTATGAAAAGTTGCGGTATATTCTAACACTACTTTTCACTTCATAACAAAAAAATGCATCTAACTTCTACCATTAGGTTTTTAAACCACCATGTTAACATTAAAAGCTAAAATGGTCATTGCATATGAACAAAATACACAAATGTCATAACTACTTTAACAAACAATTTCATAAAACAAAACAGCTACGGCTTAATGCAAACAAATAGAGCCCAAACCTCAAAATCTAGGCCATATTCGCATCAACTCGACGCGCAAAACACCTCAATCATCTCGCGAAAACTCCGATCTTTGGGCCTCAAATCCCTCCTAACATAACCCTTCTCCACTTCCCGATCAAAACACTGAAAACCCACTTCACCACTCCTCCTCCACATCTCCTGAGCAAAGCTCCTATGTCCATAATAAGCTTCAGCCATCACCACCACTCCTTTCCCACCACCACCCACCTGCCTTAAACCAACAGGCAGCCTCTCGTAATGACCCAACGTGACACCTTCAAGCACGTCCAGCTGTTTCAGTCCTTCATCAGTGACGGAGTAGAGTTCACCGGAGACACGGTGGGAGGAGGTGGTGCATGGGAGGTTGAGGAGGAAAGGGACGCCGTGTGGGCCTTGGACGAGAGGGAGTTTGAGGTCGGTGATGAAGTTGTTCCCGATGAAAGATGCGTGGTTTTGGGAGATGAGGTGTTGCATGAGTTTGTGATTTGCGAAACCTTGTTTTAAGGTTCCGTATGAAAATATTAATGTTTGGTTTTGTTGTTTTTTTAAGGTGGTGGAGATTGTCATTTTGTTTTTCCGATGATGGTATATATATGGATGGTTATATAGATTACAAAAAACGGCAAGCAAGGTGGTGTTTGGATTGCGTATTAAACCACTTAAAGCACTAACAAACAAATGGCCACTTAGAACATTAGAGCAAAGGGGAGTGACAACATGACATTCAGACCCGTCATGCATTATATAAGCATCATCACTTTCAACACTCGCATCTCAAAATACATTTTCACTCACGACACTTCACAATGTCTTTTGGTCTCTCACCCATCTACAATTTTTTTCTTTATTTTTTCAAACAAACTAAATTTTATTTATTAAAATAAAAATACAATACCGAATTAAAAATAATACGGAAAAAAAAAACAAAATATAAAAACCATACGTCAAATAAAAACATACGAAACGTAAAAAAACAATGTTGTCCAGTCACTACGTCAATAAAAACTATATTTATAGTAAATCCTTGGTTTAGTAAGACTCAAATGTTTCTCCAAACACGAAAACGTAAAAAAACAATGTTGTCCAGTCACTCTTGATTATATTTTGCCAATATTGATTCTTGCTTCTTTTTTATAAGAGCGGTTTTTGTTTGGCCGTGTACCTGGCAACTCGTCGGTATCAATCAGGAGAAACTCCAATTCTTTACACTCCATTATCGCCACTTCTTTCGTTTTCTTCGCCTCGTACGCGGATTCGGCTGCTACAATTTTGCGTCTAAAATCCACAGATAAAGACACCAGCTGACTTCCACCGGTGCTCGTCGTCATCTCCAAATTTCATATATATATATTTTCACTTTTCTCCGGTTCACACAAACCCTACATCTTTTTCTCTTCTTTTCAATTTCGCAATAGTGCTTCAAGATCACAAAAAACAAGTGATCTTCTTTCTTGCAGATAAATACTTTAGATATTCATCTTTCTCCCGCACACATAGTTTGCACATAAAAACAAAACTTTTGAAAAAACAAAACACCATGTTGCGTGACATTAGAATATGGTTATTATACAAAGAAGTTACTATACTTTCTTAAAAAGTTCGCCTAAGTTACTAAACTTTTATTTTGTTCACTTAGGTTACTAAACTTATGAAACATGACATTTGGGGTTACTCAATTTGCAAAAATATACGTAAACATCATTGAACTTGTAAAAACATGACATTTATGTTACTTAACTTACCTAAAAATATACGTCCAGGTTGCTCGGATTAACATTGAAATTATGGGGGTGTATGTTTATCAAAAGTTCAGTAACCTAAGTGAACAAAATGAAAGTTGAGTAACTTAGGCGAACTTTTTGGAAAAGTATAGTAACTTCTTTGTCTATTAACCCCATTAGAATACCAATTAAGAATGTTTGTGTCCGCATGATACCTAATATTGAATACCGGTATATATTTTCTATAAAAATATTAAAAAGATAAAAAGTTTTTAACTACTAGTAATATCTTATTACAAACACATCTAAATCATATTCTTTGATCGATAACGAGGCTTGTCGACGCCCGTGCGTTGCACCGGGCTTAGTCTTCAGGTTAAATTGGATTGCTAAGCTACCTTCTCCATTTGAGTAAGGTATTAAAGAACATACGGACATATTTTTTTACAAAACACTTAATTCCGCCCTTCAAAACAATTAAACTACTATAATCTATTTTTCATTAGGTGTTATTCAAATGTTTGTAGGAAGAAGAAGAGCCGCTATCGTCCGACGAATCTAGTATCACACCTGAACCCACACAATCAAGACCACAAAGTGTCTTCACTACTGGCATGGTAGCAGGAACATCTAACAGGAACGTTGATTCAGAACCGTCTAAATTTACACCCTTCCAAAAACACAGTTGCTTTCTCGCTTCCTTAATGGCGGCTCGAGTTGCACAATGAACAAAGACGAAAGAAGTAACGGTGGCTCACCTGAAGCTGCAGTCACAACAATAACATTTAATTATATACTTTTAAAAGGTATAAATTATAGGGTTTATAAAGACGGTTTTTACCTTTTGAAGAAAGAACACGCTTTTTATGTGGCCCGCTGTTTACTATTTGAACATTAAGTTGTTTAGGTATAGTGTCAATTGTGGGTATCTTGTATGTCCATGTGCCATCCGCAACCATCAAGCCATCGGAATTTGTAAGATATTCTTCAAGCATGAAAAAATCGATTCCTTGCACAAACGCGCCCTCAATCTATAGAATATTAAAAATGTAGTACTTAAATTCACATCTTCAAAAGTAAATACACTTTTGACTATGCACATAACTCGTAAAAATGTTAGACTGTTACAAACCTGTCCGAAATCCACAGCAGGGTTCAAGCTCTTTCCGTAATCATATATAAGGTCTGTTTGCAACATTTTGGTCTCTCCGGTCAATATAGTTATTTCAGCCTGTTTTTCCAGCATAGTTAGCATCAGATAACAATTATAGTCACAAAACAATTAGAATACGGAACATTTAACAGCTAGAACACCTCATGGTCAGACGCTAGCTTCTGAAATTATATCCATTAATCCATGGGAAATTCAACGTTTGAATATTGTCTTAACTTTTTGTCACATGTCAAGTTGTTTCACTTAGCTTTTTGTGAAAAGTAATGGTGTTTGACTTTTTTTGTAAAGTGTTCGACTTTTTGTCAAATCTAAGTGAAGCTTTAGTGACAGCATAATAATGTAATCTTATGGAATTAAATTACCTCACTAATTGCAGCCACATAGTTAATGTATCTCATGGCAGTAAACTCGGGTACAAAATAGGCATTTGTTGATAAATGAACCGACTGAGAAGTCGCCTGCATAATAAGAATTTTCCATTTAACCGAATCCATCTGTTCCTTTAGCTTTTCCATCAAAGGCGCCAATCTTTCAACCAAAATATTGCAACAAAGTCTAACTGCTTCACAGCTTGCTTCAGAAGTGGTACTTCCAGCAGTCCACCCACCTTGAACCATACTCAAAGTATCCGCTTGAATAACCCGCACCTTCTCCAAAAGCCCATCGGCTCCATTACACTGAACCGCACTTAAACAATAAGCAGTCATTTGTTTAACCTTAGTCCATAGCCCCTGACCAGATATCCTGACCTGAACAGGCGGCACCACCTCTCTACACCTACAGCGAGAGAACAGTTTCCACTCTTTACCTGTTAAAAAAATAATCCTCATTTACCTGTTTTGCTTAAAGGAAATATGAGAAACGTGTGTTAATGGATCCCAGTGAGAACAATTATTACCATGACAAAACCTTGCCATCTTCCTTTATGCCAAGCACCCTCGTACATATATCATTGTCGTTATATATCCATATGTGTTTTCAGCGCTCTGCCCAATAAACTTTGAATGTATTAGTGATAGCTATATTAGGATTGCTAAAAACTTTGTAACTAACTGAGATTGACAACACGGCATGTGTACTGCATGTACTGCATAATTATGATGCAGATTTGTGTCTAGTCTCCTAAAGGGCTTTTACAGCTTGCTTCAAGTCTTACAGAAGAGAAGACAACACGTACAAAGCATATCAGTGTCTTGCACTTAAAAATTCCATCTAAAACATAACAATAAAACTGATCACCTAAACCTATGAAGTTTTCGTAGTTTTGCCACCTACAACTACAATCATCAAGAACCATGTTTGGATAGTGTAATTCTCAGTCTGTTTCTAGTATACTGTCTTACACAGCCTTTTGCAACCTGTAAATCGCTCAAAAATTTAATAAATCAGCTCACAATAAGCATGTAAGTAATGCATCGTGTTTCATTGCATTTTTTTAATAAAATTGCTATTAAAAACAGTCCCAAACACCCATGTATTCAGCTATTAAGATAATTCCAAACACCCCTGAATTCAGCAATCTAAAATAGTTGAAAACAGCCCTGAACTCTAGTTCTCATTCCAAGGTCAATAAGAGTCTGATTAAGTATAGAATTATAAGTTGTTTGGTTCTATCCAAATAAATATAAGCCAACAAAGCAATTAACATTATAAGAATTTACCATTCAGAGAATACAAACAACTAAATGATGCAACTACATACCTCATTTTCTCTTGCTGTTGTAAATTAGATATTACACTTGAGTAACGCTCCAAGTAAGCCTAGTATCGAGTACCGCTATTGTTCCTACAAAGACAGCAGTACAAAGCATATCAGTGTCTTGCACTTAAAAATTCCATCTAAAACATAACAATAAAACTGATCACCTAAACCTATGAAGTTTTCGTAGTTTTGCCACCTACAAACTATAATCATCTTGGAACCATGTTTGGATGTTGGTGTAATTTCATAGTCTGTTTCAATGTATATGTCTTACCACAGCCTTTTGCAACTGTAAATCGCTCAAAAATTTATATTAATCAGTCTCACAATTAAGCAATGTAAGTAATAGAATCGTGTTTTCAGATGGCATTTTTTTTATTAAAATTGCTATCTAAATTTCTGTCCCAAAC
>BQNB010006076.1:0-7500 GCA_026074375.1 Tanacetum coccineum | reverse complement strand
GTCGTATGTCGTTGGGATTGTTTGCTCTATTTGTTTGTCTGGTTTGAGGTGTGGGCCCCTAATGGGAGTCATCTTGTCTTTGTTTGTGTCTCTCTCGTGTTATGCTTGTTTTGTTGTCTTTTGTTTGCTTATATGCCTGTTTGGTTGCGTTTTCTCTTGGCCGTTTATATGCGGATCTTGTGCTCTTCGCTTTTTTGGGTTGTTTGTTTGCCGTGGATGTATGTTTTTGGTTGCTTGTTTGTTTTGTTTTCGTTATCTATCTTTGAGCAACACTCTAATGCACACGTTCACTGGCCGGAGGTTCCTTGGAAGCAGTCTCTCTACTTACGGGTTTAGCCCGGAGGTAGGGGTAGGATCTATCTACGTTCACCTCTCCCATACCCCGCTTCGGCGGGATTGGGTATGTTGTTGTTGTTGTGAAGAGCCGAATAGTTTATGGGTTTTAATGTGTCGAATTCATTAACACTGCACATTGAATATCTAAAAACTGGATCTTTTATAATATAAGGATTTGGTGAAAGTTTTAGTGACTTTTAAGATTAATGAAAGAGCATTGGGACAAAATTAAGTGTAACAAAACTGAAAGAAAGAATTAAAAAGTTGTTTTTACGGGCAAGGAGTCAAAGGGCGTGTGTGAAGATGGCTACAAGTGGTGTGCCGTGTGCTTATTGGGGTCAAGTCAACATTTTTAATTCTTTGCTTGACTCTTTGGTTTTTATTTTTCTAGAAGAAATCAAAGAGCATAAAATTCTTAATTGAGGATTATGATATTAGTAGAAGATATAATGCTATAGTGGTATGAGTCTGAATGTTAGTTTGAGCCCATTAAAGTTTCGAGTTTATTGTATGTAATGCATTATAAAAATATGAGTTAAGTACATTTTTGGTCTATGTGGTTTGGTGCATTTTCTCACTTTTAGTTCAAAAATAAAATAAAAATTTGGTTTTGGTCCAAAACACATAGTTTCGGTCCACTTTTGGTCCAAAAGACATAGTTTCGTTACACTTTTGGTCCAAAAGACATAGTTTCGGTTCACTTTTGGTCCAAAAATTTTAGTGCAAATTCACGGGATTGGACTAAAAGTTGACCGAAACTATGTTTTTGGACCAAAAGTGAACCTTTTTTGAATTTTGGACCAAAAGTGAACTCGCACCAAACCACAAGGACCAAAAATGTACTTAACTCTAAAAATATAAATGCATATTAATAATACAATAATTTTCTCAAAAAATTCAGTGTTAAATAATTTTAACATGGATAGATACAACAAATCTCATGTACTCGTGTAATGCCAAATTTTGTTCAAGTCGACATCATTTTCTCTTAGAGGGTGGAGTATCATGGCGCCATAGCTTTTCATTTGGGTCCCACAGGCTGCCACATCAGCATCTCACTCCTACTCAAAAATACTCATTCACTCATAACATACTCATATCTCCTCACTTGGGTCTCACCACCCACAATTTTATTTTATTTTCCATTATTTTCACACAAACATAATTCATTTCATTAATATAAAAATACAAAATACATTACAATAAAAATAAAACATTGGGAAAATTTATAAAAATTACATCAAAATATAAATAAACTAATCTTCCTGATGATGTTGTAGATGTTGTTACCAAAGATGCTCAATGACATTACGTTGAAGCTTTGCGTGTGTTTGTTTATCACGTAGTTCTTTGGATTTTCTTCTTTGCAATTCGCATCGCTCGACCCATGTCCTTAATATATTTGCTTGCGGGCAAATATAATTTTGCTGGTCAAACTCGGATAACGCAAACTTTTGATTTTTTAAAATCATGTTATGCAATATAATGCAAGTGTACATGACTATGCGTAGCTTGTTGACAGTCTAAACATGCATCGGTTGGCATATAATATGCTAACGTCCTTGAAGGACCCCAAAAGCTCTTTCAACGTCTTTTCGAGCACTTTCTTGTTTCCGTTTAAATAACGCATTCTTCTCTGAATTTGCAACCGTAAATGATTTAACAAAAGATGACCATTGTGGGTAAATGTCGTCGGCTAGATAATACCCTTTTTCGAATGTAACCCTGTTACATTCAAACGGAGCCACGGGGGCGATGTCATCAAAAAGGTCGTCAAATAACGAAGAATTATTCAAAATGGTTAAATCATTATTTGCACCCGCTACCCAAAAAAAATGCATGCCAAATCCACAAATCATATGAAGCAACAACCTCAAGCATTATAGTTGGGTACTTTTTATCACCTCTAGCAAATTGGCCATGCCATGCTTTTGGGCAATTTCTCCATTCCCAGTGCATACAATCAATGCTTCCAAGCATTCACGAAAAGCCATGAATATTATTGTGTGCAGTGTATAACTTTTGAATGTCATTGAAGTCAGGTTTTCGTAAATACTCGGGCATAAACAGTTCGATAACGCACATAGTAAAAAAATCTAGACAATCGTGTGCGCAATGGTTACCCATTTGTAAAGACTCATCTAATGAATCAGGTGTTATGCCGTATGCCAGTTGGCGTATGGCGCATGTGCATTTCATAATAACGCTAAAACTAGTAGACCCGTAGCATCGGGTCGAACTCTAAAGAAATCGAAATGCGGAGGAAGAGGATAGTGAGTTTGAATGTAATTTTCAATACCTGAGACTATTTTTAAAAATAATGTACGGCTCATACGATATTGTTTTCGAAAATAATACTCGGGATATTTTGGGTGAGGACCAAAATAGTCCGCCATCAAACGTGCTTCCGCATCTAAACGATCCCAGTAGATATAGTTTCGGTGGCACACCCGTTCTGCTTCTTCTTCTTGTTGTTGCTCTGACTGAACTTGTTGCATAATCATCTCAAGATCATCGAAATCATCAACATCGGACAAATCACCACCATCTGAATCACTCATCATGTTTATTGATTTTAAGATGTAGTGTTTTGAAAGAGTAGTTTTGTAAAATTTGATAAAATGAAGTATTTATAGTGTAAAAATAGGTATAAATTAAAAAAAAATTAATTGATATATACATTTTGTCGTTATTTAAGCCATGGCTATGGCGAGCGATAGTGGTGTGGTGGCGAAAGCTGTGGCGAGGCCACATCAGATGTGGCGAGCCCCCACCGCCACCATACTCCTTCCTCTTAATGTTATAGCACTTAAAAAGTTACAATAGAAGTTGAACTTGCACAATAATGTCTCTTTCAGTTACTTTATTTCGAAAACCATCCTCGCAAGAAACACTCATTCCTATCGTACCATGACATTACCATACTACCCTAAACGGTAAATGCGAAGATCTTCTTATGACATCGTAGTACGCATACACGTCTATGTACTGGAACAAAAGATACAAATATATCTCGCCAGCTTGATGTAACAAGTACCGCTTTCGTGTATATGATCGATGGTATGTCTGACTTACGTTTTGTGACAAAAAAAAAAATTAAGTTACATGAATATTCAGATGAAATTAAGAAATTTGTTAGTGAAGTCAACTTAAACTAGGTATAAATTAAATAATCACCAAATATATGACATATTCCTACCTATATAATTGAACCTTGATATGAAGCATTGGTAGGTTTGATGTGCCTAACAATATACAACAAAAGATGGGTACCCGTGTTGGTACCCCCGACTCACTAAATAGTGTCAAAAGGTACAAAATATTCATTTTGTACCCTTCTTTTTACAGTGCAACGCAGTTTTTTCTCAGTTTCTGTTTCGTAATTTTTGACAGTTTCATACTTTTGACCTGTTAAACTTTATATTTTTCGTTTCGTTTTTTCCGTGTCACAGTTTTATAACATATACAAAATTATAAAAATATAAAAAAAATAAAAAATAAAAACCACAAAAAACCCGGAGTACAAATGGTGTTTCATGGTACATGTAACATAAGCAAAAAAAAAAGATATATGATAATGGCTTATAGAGAGCATGAGATGCTACTTTCATATATAATTTTCTTTTTTGTATGAAGTGAATGGCTAGAAATAAAGATACCTTTTCATGATTAAATAACCTTATCTATTTTGTACTAAAGTGGGTCTATGTAAACAATTTTTTGTATGACATTTATAAAGTGATTAATACATTTACAATTAATACATGTTAAATCATTCTCCTAATACTTGTTAATGTTAATGTTCACTGTTCCGGTAATACCCGAATAAATTGAAAATCGAAACCGCACCGAACGAAAAAACTTAAACTGAACTTATAACCGAATCGAATTTGCCAAAATCAAATCGAACCGAATTACATGTTCGGTTTTCGGTTTAGATACGGTTTTGGCAAAATAAATACCGAACATAACCGAAAACCGAATTCACATAATATAATTTTTTATATACTTATATAAAAAAACATTAAAACTTTTTTCTAATATAAATATAAAACTTTTTAAGTTTGAAATTTTTTTATGAACAAAATATATATAATTTTTCGAATAAATAATTAAAAATTTGTAATTCGAGTTATTCGATTTGGTTTTTTGTTATTCGGTTCGGTATAATCCAATTTGAAATTTGGTTCGGTTCAATTTTCGTTTTTAGTACTTTGAAACAAAATTAACCAAACTAACTGAACTGAATTAACCGAACAAGATAACAGAACCCATGAACACTATCTTTTTGCATCATTACCATTTCTATGGGTATGTTCAAATTGCACTTTGCTAGGCCCAATAGAGCTCATATATGACTCATACTTTAGTTTTCTGCTTTGAGTTTAGTTTCAAAACAGGGAGACAAAATTTGAACCAAGTTGTAATAAGGTACGTGATAACAAAGTTGTTTTTTATTCTGCTTAATGAAAAATCGATTTATTAGCAGTCTCATACGAATCGGTTTTACGAGTCAAGACTAACAAGTGAGGAGTATATCGTGTAACATAATGATTAAAAGAAAATGAGGACGAAGACTAAAGGCGCAACTTCTACGTTAACCTACAAGTCCCAAACATAAAGCTACAATCGCGCAAACATTGGTTTAGCTTTGCTTAGAAACTCGAGACTAATAGCATTATAAAGATTTTTAATTACATTTAAATCAAATTAACCCGAGTAACAAAAGCTGGGTTTCATTTCATTTGGCTTGATTTTCGATATTTTGTCATCTTAACCAAAAATCAGATACACGTCAATTCATTTTCCTGGATTAGTCAAATTTATAGTGTTGTTTAAGGGGGTAGAAGAAGTGGTTAACCAAATAGATACTCCATTTTGGTGAGCATTATTTCTATATATTATTTATTTCAATAGAATGTTAGTTGTGGGCTTGTGGCAAGCAAAAATTAGATGCTAATAAAAAATTGGTTATAAAGAAAAAAAACTGGCTAATGCTTTGTGCGTGTGCATGCAATAACGCTGAATGGTAAAAGTGCGTGCTACGTATGTAAGCTAATTATTTTTCTGATCAACGTCATACACAAGTTAGTAATAGGCAATTTGATTTGCACACTTTTACGTTTTATTAGCACACTCTAATCTACGTCTTAAATAGTCGTACTTAAAATATAACTTGCTTTAATTGCTTATACATTAGAGTGTCTCGATCAAAATATTGAGTGTGCCAATCACTTCTCTTAATAATACTCGGTGACACCCTTAAAAGATAAATTGTTTATTTCAACTCGGGTATCTTGCTTGAAACAAAAGATAAGACTCAAATAAAAATTAAGGTTTAGAAAACCCTCAACCTTAAATCGACCCAATTAGGGTTTTGAGAAACCCTAAAAGAAATTGATTAGGGTTTTCTTGCAAAGCAAGAAACCTTATTTAATGATTTGTATAAAAAATAATAAAAGTTAAAAACCCTAAACCTTAGTTTGACTAGGGTTTTTGTTTGCCCGTAATAATTTGACCAAAACACAATTTTTATTACACAACCAATTTGTATGGATCAAACCTTAGATCATGCAAGACTTAAATAGACTGTTACAATATACAACATGGCACTGATGCCATTGTAGATTTTTCTTTTTTATTATAGGCTACACACAAGTAACTAATATTATCAGTTTCAATATGCGAAATCAAATTAATTACAAACCCTAATCCACATATCCATATATATGTTACAATCATTAATTTTACTATAACGCTAGTTCGGACGTGTGTGCCTTTGATTTTCCCGACCTGATCATCTTAAATATTCGTACAAGGAAGCTGCATGTATTCACGGGTACTGGTCACGTTCGGAAGACCGCTAGATAGTCATTCATCGTTCAAGTAATCTTCAGGATCACCACGGTTGAGTCGATCGGTTAGGGTTTGGGAAACCCAACCCGAAGTCGAATAGGGTTTGGGAAAAACCCTTAGTCGATTGTCAACTTGGTACACAAGGGGTTCGACCCTCGGGGTTTGTGTCGACCGGACAGACAAGAGGGAGAGAATGGGAGGGTTTAAGGTTGTGTATTGGTTTGTTAATGAATGAAGTAAATTGATGGCCTTTGTTTATATAGGCTTATTACATTCCTTGTTCTACAAGGAATTCTTGATTTACTTATTAACCTATAAATTTTCATTAGTTTACACTTTAAGTTACTCTTTCCGTCTCATAATTATTGTCCACTGTTGACTTTTTAAGTCTTTATATTTTAATTTTGACCTTAAATACTTTTGTTTATGTTATATAATACATTATGAGAATTACACAAATGAAAATACATTTAAAACACAATCCATACATATATTTTGTATCAAGTTTTATATAACACAAAAAATAATAGTTAAGGTCAAAGTTGCCAAATAAAGACCTCAAAAATCAACACTGGACTATAATTATGGGACGAAGGGAGTATATACTTTATAACTTTATTAAATTAACTTCGTTAATTTAATTTTCTTGATCCCTATATATATATATATATATATATATATATATATATAGAGAGAGAGAGAGAGAGAGAGTAGGGATCCGGTGAGAATTAAAAGTATAATGATAAGAATAAGAAGAATTTCTAGCCACACATTTTAAATAAGAGAGAATTTTAAGGGGAGATGCATCCATTTTTGTAGGTGCATCTAAAATGTGTGGTTGTGGTTTCTTCTTATCATTCTCATTTTAAGTTTTCTTCTTATTTGATCCTAACTCTATATATATATATATATATATAAGAAGGATTTTTAGCCACACATTTTAAATAGGAAAGAGAATTTTAAGGGGAGATGCATGCATTTTTATAGGTGCATCTGAAATGTGTAGTTGTGGTTTCTTATTATCATTCTCATTATAAGTTTTCTTCTCATTTGATCCTTACTCTATATAAATAGAAAAAATGAGAAGTATTATGGACCAATCATTTTAAATTGTTTTACAAAGTCATAAAAGGGCATTGTCGTCAAATGAATTAGTTAACACTTAGGATGCGTTTGGGATGTCATAAGGAATTACAATCGGTAACGGTATGTTATAGGGGTGAAATGAGAATAAAGATATCATTGTTAATATTGTTGTTTAGTATAATAATATGATATGGGTATTAGTTTTATAACACGGGTCCAATA
>BQNB010006075.1:34744-99153 GCA_026074375.1 Tanacetum coccineum | reverse complement strand
GGCACGAGTTTACTACTAACTATCCAAAGGTGGTGATAAATAACGCACACAAGTGATTAACAAAAGATAGGGAGTGGTCAAATGTTAGGTGATTGGTTTCTTAATGTATATATAAATAATATATAATAATAATATACTACTTATATTAAACAAACCAAATCAAGTGACCCTTGATAAGGTTTAAAGAAAGAGAATCAATGAAATCCGAGTAGTATGATATTCCCGGGTCGTTTTCCCGACGAGGAATGCAAATGGAAAGTCGAGAGTCGGTTTGATACATGATACTTGAATGAGAAGGATTTTGATTGGTTTTCTAAATCTACGAGAAAATTAATGCAATTAACTAAAAACAAGCTAAGCACGAAAGTAATTAATGATTTAAACTAGCAACGATAACGGGAATCTAAAAACGCGACTTAAAACCCTTAAATTATCAAAATTTAATCCTAAAGTGATTTTTTAACTTTTAATAAACCCTAAATGACTAAAATGCAAGAACTAAGAAAACTAAACAAAAAACGAAAGCGATTTAAGCTTAAAAACACGAAAAACGTGAACGAGCTTCAATCCCGTTCTTTAAAAATTCAAAATCTAAAATTTTAACCCTACGAAAGCAAATCTAATTTTCTACAGTCCTATTTGATAAAAGAAAATTTTCTAAAAAAGAATTAGATTTTTTTGACTTTTATTTAATTTAATATGAATTAAAAACGGTTTTAATGAAATTAAATGATTAAAAATACTAAATTATTTATAAAAAAATCTGAAAAAATTCCAAAAAGTCCCTTGAACAAAGCTTATCCTAAGAAAAATAAGCTGGATGAAACAGCTTATCAAATTAAGCTGTTAAAAAGCAAAAACGACTTATAAGCTAAAACAGACTAAAAACGTGATAAAAGATTAATGTTAGCAAAAGAAAACGAAAAAGACCCAAGGGCACGTTTGGTAGCAGGGTGTGTGTTAAAATGCTTGGTTGAGGGTGGTGAGGTCCAAGGTTCGAGCCTTGCTCACCTTGGACTTCCCACTTTCCCAAATATTTTTTTTTTGCAAAAATTTTAAAAGACAAAGTTATAAATAAGCTTAAAATAAGCAACTTTAAAACTTGGAGTTATTTTTGAAAAGCCCTAAATAAGCCAGAAAATAAGCAAAAAGATGACAGAACTTAAAAACACTAAAGACACTAACTATTTGAGATTGGCTTATTCCAATAAGCACAATAAGCTTCCTAAAGGACAAATAAGCTAAAACTAACCTAAAGCTATCCTAAATAAGCAAGTTAACACAGAAATAAGCTAATGAGATAAGCAGAAAAGCTAAAATTAAGCAAAGAAAAAGTTGACAGTTTACTTTTTTAACTCTAAATGAAAAAGGGCTAACTATGGGCTTATTTTTGACTGATAAGCACAATGCACAGGAAAATAAGCAAATATAGTAAACTAGACAGACCTAATAAGCACATATAAACAGAAATTAAGCAATCAAACAAGCTAAAAAGGTCTAAAAAGCCAATAAGCTATTTGGCCAAAAACTGCTAGCCAAACAGCCAAGGGACACTTTTCTAGCTTATTTTTAAGCTAGAAAAAGGATCCTTATGGCTTAGTAGCTTAGGGGACTGAAAAGCTTAGCCTATAAGCTACCTAAATCATCAAAGAGAAAAGAGTTTAAAATTCAGATAAATGAAAAGAGCTGTTCACACAGACTTCACACTTAGAATTTTTTTTAAACTTTTTAAAAACCTACTTTTAAGCTTAAAAATAAGCTAACAAACAGATCCTTATGACTAAAAGACTATGAAACAGATCAAGTTTAGACCTCAAAGAACTTATAACAACAATCAAAAGTCATTTTGAAATTAAGAATAAGCCAGAAAAGCTAAATCAAAAAGCAGTTTTGGACTTAAAAGACACTTACAAAATTTTTTTTGGACAGATTTTGACAAAACTAAACCAAATAATGCAGACTTAACCTAAACCCATCCTAGTGCATTTTGACACTTGAACATGCATAAAAACAACACACAAAAGCTACTTATGCAAATCTACTCAAATAAGCCTAATGACAAAACAAAAACCAACAGTTTCAAATAGTAATTTCTAAAATTCTTAAAACTAAATTTTAACACTTAAAACCCTTTTGAAAACTTAAGATTATAACTAATTTAGGCTAAACTAAGTTGACCCAAGTGTCAAAACAAAATTTTGACCCATTTTAACCCATAAACACAGTTAAACCAAACACCCCTTTAAAAACCATTCTTGACATTTTAACTTGATTCAAACTGATTTGAGCTAATTTTTTCAAATACTAGATGTTCAATAGGTTATACTATCAATATTAAGCAGATTTCAACTACAAATAAGCACTAGATTAAGTAAGAACAGATTATGCTACTTTTTAAGCTAAAATGACAGATTTTAAGAAAAAACTTGCACAATTAAATTTTAAACTACAACCTAAGTATTTTAAACATTAATAAGCATAAACAAGCAGATATAAGCAATAAATAAGCATAAATAAGCAGTTAAACAACAAATAAGCTAAAATTTGAAAAATGGAAACTTACAAAAACCCTTGCTTAAACAAGGCAAATAAAGCTTTAAAAAGCGATCTACAAGCTCCGGCTTATCAAAGATAAGCTGGTGGTGTCCATAAGCCCATCCAAGTTTGGCTTATCATCCAATAAGCTGAGGTATTTTGAGGAGTGATTTTTTTTTGAATTTTCTTAATTACTATATTGAGTTACTTAATGGAAACAGGTTATATAAAGGCCCAATAAAGAGCTTATGAGAGCTTGTGAAAGACTTTTGATAACTAGTTAACACAAACTTAAGGAAAACAAATTTTAAGCTAAAACTTGAAATTTTATTAATTCATAAAAAGCATTTACAATATTTAAAACTTAAGTTACTACAATATAAGCTAAAATTACTAACTAGATGCTTAAAGGCTTACAATGAGACCCTATTTAGACTAAAACTATGAAGGTTCTAGGTCTTCACTTGTGCTTCTTCTGTCTTGTGCTTTCTTTGTGAGTAGAACCCTTTGAAAAAGACTTCTTTGTGCTTTCTTGAATTAATCCCAGCCATTGAATCATCTTGGAGCCCAAGGTGATTGATCACATCCCTTGATTTTGTCAAAGTCTTTGAATGAATGGGAGTAGAGGGGATTGCCAGCGTGTAATTTAACCCATGTGAAGTGGGGTTGAGGGATGGTGATGGTTTTGTTGTTTTGCTGCAGGGTGCAGGGTGAAGAAGACCCTGTTTTGGCAATTTGGCGCCAAATTTGGCTTTGTGTTTGTATTCCTGTTTAGGTGAAAACAGGGGTAAAGGTTTGGGGTTTTGGCAACTTTGGCCCCTCATTGTGATAAGTCATGTTTCAACCACAGTCCTTGTGGTTTAAAAGTTTAAGGGAGTTGGCAAGAATGACCCTTGAGGTTATATGGTGTTATTACATGGTTGGTCCTTGTGGCCAAATAAACTTAACAGCCGTTTGGTTATTGTTGTTGGGCTGTTAAGTTTGGTTTGGGCTTTGTATATGGGCCGTGTAATATAGAAAGGGATAATGGGCTCTAAATGGTTTATTAACCATTTCAATCTTCATATAATACCTTAATGGGCTGACCCGACCCATTAGATGGGTACGGGTGGGCCCATTAAGTATTTCTTCGGTTGGCTTCGGCTTTGACTTTGACTTTTCGGGGTTGACTTTTTAGTTGACTTTGACTTTTTGACTTTTTCACGCTCTTTCCATTCTCGTGCTCGGTTTTGTTGTTTTGGCTTGATTTTTTGTCCTTTTTTTAGATATCCGTTTCCTGCATAATATAAATGCAAAACACACAAATACAATGTATTTTTGGTATATTTTTTATCTTTTAAGTCCGTTTTTATAGGCAAAGGGTATGTGTAATTAAACACATACCAAAATCCCCCATACTAAGATATTGCCGTGTCCTCACGCAATGCCATAAGTAAACACTTAAGAAAACTAAGAATCTCAATCCACCTCGACTAATTACCTCGAAAAGTAGCTAAGTGTTCATCGAGGGGAATTAAAGAAACACTAGTTTTGAAAAGCCCCGTTTTGACCAATTTTTTAAATATTCACACTTATTCCCACACATATTTTTGTATTTTTCTTTTTTCTTATTTTTTTTACTTTTCTTTTTAAGCAACTAACTAACATGTTTGACTTTCGTTATTTTATAACTTTTAGGGATCATAGAACAAGAAACATTTCAAACCTAAAATGCCCCAAAAATGATAAATTCATCGTTCCCGACTTTTCACTTGTTCCAAACCAAGCTTAAAAACGAAATCACCGTTAAACATGAGCTAAGATGCTAACACTACTCATACTTGTACCTTGTAAACTTTTCACTCCCGACAAGTATTTCATATTATGTTAGAGTGCTTATTTCGAATTTCAACCATAGATCAACGTTTTGCAAAATTTCTATGTGTCACGTTCCACCAAAAAAGTAATGAGTTTGAAGGTGAGATCATCCCATGTAGCGACTTTCGTCTCGGCACATCCCAACCTTGCGGCTAAGTGACCAGGCTTTTGACACCCCACAGAGACTAGTATCGGGACTCACGGACCTTCGGTTTCAACACCATTGGATTTCCCGTATATACATAAAATTACAACATAAAATGTAATAGTTTTAGTTCAAAAGCATATTTAAATTTAAGAAAAAAAGATTTTCCCTATATTTATTGATTTACGTTTACTACACTTAATATAATTACACATCCATTAAACTAATGAAATCCTCGACCTTTTAGAAGGATGCAACATCGTTTGTGAGCCGGCAAGATGCAACAAACATTTATCAGTCTCGGATAATTACTATGTGCCTTATTTAGAAGACTGCAACATCAGTTGTGAGCCGGCAAGATGCAGTAAACTTTTATTAGCCCACAATTTATAATTATTACCACATTTTTCATCAATATATTTTTTTAACATTTAATACCATGATATAGAGAATATTTCTTTTTAGAAAATTTAAGTATACATTTGAACTAAAATTATTGATATCGACTATACTTCAAAAAATTGTTGATTTAAGTTTAATTTTCAAAAATAGCACGTATTATTAGTCCAGTTAGGAGCTTATGGGAGAAAAAGCCACAAATTACACACATGAGCTCTTAAGATTTCCAACTAATCCTTGTTTAGCATCTAACTCATACTTACCTCTATCATTTTTCGTTATTCGCAAAGATCCGCGAATGTTTAGTCTAAAAGTTAAGGAACAAGCTAGAGCTCAACACGCTCGATCGAGTCAAAATTTATTCTTATTCTACCTAGTAGGAAAGTCAAAATTGTGACAAAACACTTATTTTGTTTTTGAATTTTTTTTAATTTTTTCACTTTTTTTGGTATTTTTGTGGTAAAAACGGGATTACGTGAAAACAACGGCTGCAAGCACAATTAAATCAATAGATCCCCCCATACTAGAACTAAACATTGTCCTCAATGTTTTAAGAAGGGTCTCTACGTAAATCCTAAGCCGTTTATTAAGTATGCTTAAAGATACATGTGGTATATCCTATATCATAACACGGGGTCGATTCTTGGATTTGGCTAGTTTCTAGAGAGAGAAACACTAGAGAGAGAAATAGTGTTTCTATGAAAAGAGAAATAAATGACTAGCTTACCTCTTCCAAAGTTGGAAGAGGCTTATATAGTACTTACAATATACCGGGTGTTAGTACCCAAATAAATACCGAAAATCGTACTATTAACTATTAAACTACGAGCTATAATAAACAGTAAAATACACGGGGTGACCGATGTAACATTCCGTAGTTTCAGGTCATTTTATAAGGGAGGTCACCCCTGAAAATACCAAACTTAATCACTTCAGACTTTAGCTCGTAGATATTTGATATCTTGTGCATTTGGGATAGTGATCTTTTGATTCATCTTACGCTTGTCTTTAACTGTGATCTTGAGCTTTCTTGAGATCATCGCCCAAACATAATCTTTCATCATCTTGTAATGGATTGCCATCTTGTGCACTTGTGAAGAAATACATGACATCAGAGTTTGCGGAAGCTTCGACACCTTAAATGAGGCCTTTAATAACATCATAACAAATGTAGGTCGTATCGAGGCATTCGGTTATATACTTGACATTCGCAGGTACTAGGGAAATTCCATCTCCATCTCCATCTTAAGATATCCTGTAAAGAAACAATTAGTACTAAACGAGAAAATTGATTTGAAAAAGTCAGACTAAAAGTTTTCTTATGAAGGAAATTTTGTAGTCACTTTTAAAGTTTTGATTGTTTGTTCAAATGATCAATAACCTCAATTCCTTATACAGGAACAAGTTTGTGATTCACACAGAATCGCACCATGGTTTTCTTTCCAGTTGACACCAGTTGGATTTTGTAAATCGCACAAGTCACCTACCTAGAGCTTGTTTGAGTAGGCTCTAGCAGGATTTCCATCTTCATAAGTGAATACCTTCCGTATCACTCGGATTTCTGCAATATCACAAGGATAATGCTAGGACTCTTTAGATAAACTTGTTTTCCACAGTGTGTGAAAGACAGAGAATTGGATATGTTCCTAACGAGTAAATTGACGTACTCTTGGCTCTAACTCAATATTGGCGTTTTGGTTCTAGTAATCGAAGGCTGGGAGCTGATTAGCCACCTGTTCAATATCAAACCACACGATGAGTAAGTCAATAGATAACGTTTTAAGTCTCCGTGAGAAATGAGACAGAAATCTTTGAAAGATACTGAGTGGCAGGAGGTTTTGTGGCATTCATTCACTGTGTCCCATGATAACGATCTTCAATGTCACAATCAACTTATGATTCTGGCAGCATACTATTGACCCGTTTTCGCCTAAGTGGTATGGAGGCTCTTTCTTCACGACCCATTATCATAAATTCTTTTTAATTCTTCAACCCCTTCAGTGCTTACCGAGACTTCATGACTAGAACCTTGTTGGGCTTATTCCAGTACTAGCTCCATCTTAGTCGGCACTTTTCCCTTATTCTCGCTTTTACTCCTTTTACATGTCATACCTAAGGACTTCTACACTAACTAGTGGATTGTCCCTGGGTAGATCCCTCCGGTTATGGCTGGATCATTGGGAATAGTACCTAACCTTACCAACCTTATAACTCCAATTAAGTAAAATGCATGGTCGGTCTTTTGGTACAGTTCTCCTTTCCATAAAACCAATTGAAAATTCAATTAAGGTACTTATGATATAAATATCAAAGCGTTTAGTACCTCGATTGTTTTTGACATTTTTCAGAAACGCTCCCCCTCAAAATGTGCTTCGGTATTCAAAATTGTTTAGCACGTTTGGGCGGAGTATATGAGTCCTAGTAATCACGGTTATTATTATACACATATTTTAATCACATTTTCTCCCCTTATCAAAAATTTTAAACCCTTTGATATTTTGGATATCAATTGATTTAAATATGTTATAAAATTTGGGAGAAAAGTGTGGCCTTAATTCGCAAGACGTGTAAGAAACATATAACTGCTCCCCCTCAATCGTTGAGGGATATAAATTACTCCTACACTTAATCATCAAAAGATTAACTACTTACTAATGTACAAGATATATTTTTCACAATAAGAAAAAATTGACCTTTTTATTGTAACGACGATGTCGTCACGTTGTTCTGTTGATCAGCCTGTAGTCAATATCTCTTATTCTTCCTCCAACAAAGCTTTCTAGACTTCGAAAGATCCTCCTGATCTGTAGTCTTTTCTCGATTGCAGTGATGAAGTCTTTGCTTCTTCTCTTGTCATCCTCTGACCACTTCCTAGTCTCCATGCCCTTATTGTACTCGAACAGATGAAAGTCTTTAACCATGTGGTCCAGCTTTTCCATGACTCTTGTCAACGTCCCATCACTAAACTTGTGTAGCTCATTCAGCCTCATCAACTTTCTTTGATCATTTCTGTCTCTGTAGACAACGACTCTTGGCTTAGGGACAATCGTATAATCTTCTTTGAAGTAATAGTCGGCTGCATCCCAATTTAGACGTTCAAGGTTGATCTTTGTTTGATAACTTTCAATCCCGAGCTGCAAGTCTCCCACACGATTCCTGATTACCAGGTTTCTTATCCACATGTTGACTGCCGTATGAAGACTAGTCTTGTCTGTCTTGGGCAGATGGTTGAGCTTTTCTTGAATATTGAGTAGAAACAGATCTTCAAAATCATTTGGATGAAGATTTTTGAAATCCTTTTCCGAGATCTTGTACTCTTGGTAATCAGCTCGGCGAAGAATTATCTCTCTTAGGTAGTTGTATCCGTATTTTTTGAACACCTTGACACTGATCACACTGAGAATTCGCATCTGCGATCTGACTGCTTCACGATCAGAGGGCTCACTGTGTTTGTTGATGTAGAATTCCTTTCTTCTAAACCACCAGTGAGTGATGCCATAGGCCGCACTGATGTCATAATCGCGTTCACTTTCAACCCACAAAGATGGAACTAATTCTTCAAGGCCAAAGTCTAGGTAACGAGCGGCTTTGAGCTTGGATATGGATAAGGCAATTTTTCGCTCTTTGTCACCTGTCAAAAGATAATCCAGATCCTTATTGAAGAAGAATTGTGGTTGAATAGTTACCTGACCTGGTGGTCCTCCTAAGGGCAGTGGTTCATATATATTTCGCAGAATTTGATGACCCTCAAGATTACCCAAATCAACCTTATTCGTCAGCAGCTTATGGCATTCATCCATCTGATATTGAAGAAAGACGCTGTTCTTATGAAAGGCTTTAACAAGGTTGAAAGCTGGACCTTCTAAATCAGCTTTGCAGAGCTTCTTCTTTCTTGTTCGTCTGCAGAACCATTTGATGAATGACCCAATATCATACGTCTTCCTTTGAAGCTTGTTCTCCGCAGGAACTTGATACGTTGTGGCGTATGTATTTGCCCAGTTATTCTCTGGTTCCGGGAAATCATTCGGGGGAATGGTCCATTCTGGTTCAGGTGTAGCAGGTCTCTCGCTTTCTGGAATCGGCTTAAACCACGTAGTGGTCGACACCTTGGGAATGTGAGCGTTGTCAGTGTCCTCCATATCTGAGTCATGCCCTTCATCCTGCATTGGAATGTCATCTGAGGATTGTTCAGAATGTTCTGATTCGGTATCAGATCTGGGCATCGAAGAGTCAACAACAGCATCTCTTGTGTCAGTGATCTGCCATCCAGTTGAGGTAAGAGCTGGATGTTGTTTGGAAGCAGATGCATCAGACTCCTGTGGTTTCTTCGAACTTTGCTCATCATCTTTTGTAGGAGGTTGAGCTAACCCAGAAGCACCTGAATCGTGTCTTTTCCTTTTTGATGACTTACCCTGGTTTGATCCAGCTGAAGGGCCTTCATCATCATCATCGTCTTCATCATCATCATCGTCATGCTTTCTTTTATGGTTTTTAACCCTGTCTTTAACCTCCTTATCCATGGCATCTTCATCTGCTATTAATGCTTCCATAAGAGCATGGTATAGATGGTAGTTGGCAGGATTTCTGTTTGCAGACTTGTTCTTATTCATGTGTTTGAAGAGAGCACTCTTTAGATCAAATTCTTCAAGATCAACTTTATCAGTTGACCTGATAGAGTAAGTTGAATCTTGTTTCTCCTCACCTTGTTCCCTTTTGATTTTGATAATCTCCTTCGGACTCTTTTCAAATTCTTGATTCTTGATAGACTATGGGCCAAGCAGCATAGAGTATTTCTTGATTAAATCTGTAGTGTGTCGTTCAAGAATCTTAAGGAGAGCATCATCAAGTTTTGTTCCTAGATATTTATCAACAACCGTAGGAACTTGGGATTTAATTGAAGCCAAAACATCAGCAGAGTGATCAGTCTTCTTTACTTCAGACATCTCTTGCTCCAATCTTGCCACTCTTAGCTGAAGGGCGATGAATGGAGTGATTTCAGGGAGAGATGTGGTGATTGTTGTAGCTTCCGTGTTGATTGGTGGAGGAGTGACCAGTGACGACGGCTTAGTAGATGAGACATCTGTGAAGGGAGCAATCACTGGAGGAGTTGACGTTACTGTCTGATGACTTGGATCAGGTATGGTGGAATCAGACTCCTCTATAACTTTAGATTTCTCCTGATCATCTTCGGTTGGTTTGTCATAAAGAAATTGATCCCCAAAGTTATCAGTGTCTTCGAGATTTTTCATGGATGACATAGAGCCAGAATGACTTTCTGGATTATCATCGATGACACGTTCGTCTGTTATGAGCTTCAGGTTTTCATGAACCTTTGGGTAGGCTGTAGCGTGAATGGGGACATGCTCTAAAGCAACTCCTAACATCGTTTCCCAAGCTCACTAAAGGGGGTTTTCCTCGAATTTTTGTGTAAAACGAGAAATTTCAGTCTTTAAGTGAGTGGTTTTTGAAGGAGGGAAAAATTGGTTAACGAACTTGGTAATGAGATCCTCCCAAGTCAAGATTGAATTTGGTGGTTCTTTCTCGTACAAAGTTTTAGCGGCTCCCTCGAACGAATATGGAAACATCATAAGCTTAGTCACATCGTTAGGCGCATTCCTAAATCGTAAAGTCGAGGTAGTCTATTTGGAAACTATTAATATAGACATGAGGATTATCGTGTATGCAACGAACGTAAAGACCGGGTTACGCTTTAAACCAAGTGAAGCAATTGTCTTAATCTCAAAATGATCGGCATTGATTTCTGGTAAAACAATAGCTTCTCCGTACCCTTTCGTGGGGGCACGGAGTAGCTCCTCCATGATACGTTCTGCCATAGGTGCAACAATAGTTCAAATCTCGGGTTCGACTATGATAGAAACTTGTCTTCTCCGACGTCTTGTAATTGTGACGTTTGAATTAGGATAATTAGAACGTCTAGTGCGCATGCACTATTGAAAAGAAAAATAGAAAAATAATAAGAAAAATATTTATGGTTTTTTTCTTTAAAGTTTATTCACAATCTAATTTTAACGGACAACGAGAAAGACAACTTGAACCAAATAATCAAACTTACTTCACGGTAGCTCTTAAAAATTTTACTTTTTAAGGTGAGCCGTATCTCGTAAGTGACACAAATGGTAAGTTTTTAAATCTTTGATTCGAGTTGGGAACTTATTATGATAATACCTCAATTGAAGGTATTATTTGTTGGTGTACTTTTACCAACTTTGTTTATTTTAAAAATTGAAAGAGCAAATATTTTTGTATTTTTGTTTTTAATCTTCTATTTATACTAAAAAGAAAAGAAAAATATTTTTTACTTTTTATTATTTTTTATATTTTTTTATATTTTTGATTTTCTTAAAAGCGTAACTTCCGAAAACGAAAGGTTCTCCAAAACACGATCAACAAACTTCAAACGAGAGAATCGTAACACAAGTCCCCGGCACCGGCGCCAAAAATTGATTGCAATTTTCCATACATATATAAAATATAATATATATAATACGATGGGAATTTACCAATTTACCCTTGAGGACAAAGGCAAAAAGGAAACTCTTCAAAATATATATAATATAATATAATATAATACGTATGATAACCGGGAAGTATGATTCCCCGGGTCGTTTCCCCAACGACTTGTGAAATTGAAACCACGTTTGTTGCTTAGACAATGATTTGAATGGGAAACAATAGTTGATTTGATTAACTACTTTTAACAATTAAAATTAACAAGCTCTAACTATTAAGCATGAAAAACAAATAACGGCAAATCAAAATTTAACTAAAAACGCAAAACGGGACCCTTAAATGAAGGTCGAAAACCCTAATTTGCTAAAAATAATCCTAACTTAAAATTTTCTTTTAAAATGGACTCTATTTGACTAAAAAGTAAGTTTAAAGAAAACTAGAACAAAAACGGAGTTAAGATGGACGTTAAAATACGAAAAACGGAAACGAGAATGAATCCCGTTCTTTAGAAAACTAAATTTTGCAAATTAGACCCTATGAAAGCAAAACTAATTTTCCTATGAACTTTAGGATAAAAGAAAACTTTTGAAAAAAGTTTTTTATTTTTTTGATTATTTTTCTATTTTTTATGATTTTTTAATGTTTTTAATGAAAATAAATGTTTAAAAATACTAAACGAACTCTAAAAATTCTAGAAAAATGAAAGAAAATAGCTTAAACTATCTAAATACTAAACGAACTCTAAAAATTATAGAAAAATGAATGAAATTGAAACCACGTTTGTTGCTTAGACAATGATTTGAATGGGAAACAATAGTTGATTTGATTAACTACTTTTAACAATTAAAATTAACAAGCTCTAACTATTAAGCATGAAAAACAAATAACGGCAAATCAAAATTTAACTAAAAACGCAAAACGGGACCCTTAAATGAAGGTCGAAAATCCTAATTTGCTAAAAATAATCCTAACTTAAAATTTTCTTTTAAAATGAACTCTATTTGACTAAAAATTAAGTTTAAAGAAAACTAGAAAAAAACGGAGTTAAGATGAACGTTAAAATACGAAAAACGGAAATGAGAATGAATCCCGTTCTTTAGAAAACGAAATTTTGCAAATTAGACCCTATGAAAGCAAAACTAATTTTCCTATGAACTAAAGGATAAAAGAAAACTTTCGAAAAAGATTTTTATTTTTTTGATTATTTTTCTATTTTTTATGATTTTTTAAAGTTTTTAATGAAAATAAATGTTTAAAAATACTAAACGAACTCTAAAAATTCTAGAAAAATGAAAGAAAATAGCTTAAACTATCTAAATAACTTATTAAATAAGCTATGAAATAAGCTTTGACAACTTATAAGGCTTATTGGGAGAAAATGCGTATAGAAGATAAATTGTGCAAGGGTCTTATGAAAAAGACCCAAGGGCACAGCGGTAAGAAGTGGGAGTGTGTGTGTATAGAATGTTGAGGTGTTGAGGTCGGGGGTTCGATCCTTGCTCACCCCCGACTTCCACTTCCTTTTTTTCTTTTTTTTTCTTTTTATAAAAAACTTAAAAAACAAAAGTTGTCAAGGACAACTTTTTAATCAACTTAAAAAAAACTATAAGCAAAAATTCAAAAATAAGCTCTTAAAGAGCTTATGAAAAAACTGTTTTCAGAAAGTGAGCTTATAAGCTCTAAAAACTAATTTTCACTTATAAGCTTAATTTTAAGCTCAAATTTGAAAGCAAAAACTGTTCTAGAAAGCTTATGAAGTGTAGAAGCTAAAATCAACAAGCCAATTTGACTAACAACACTTAAAGCTATCTAAAATTGAAGATCAAGAATGCAAACTCAGAACTAAACACTTAAAAGCTCAAAATCAAGAAAAGATAATAATCAAAATAGGCCATGACAAAAACTAAGCTTTTGCAAACATAACAATCAACATATAAGCTATAAAACGAATTCATAAAACTAAACTTATAAGCTAGAAATCAAAGTTTAGATGCTAAGTCCTAATTACTACTATTTTTGGAATTTTTTATTTTTTTTTGAAACTTTAAAAACTAATTTACCTAAGATAATAAGCTAGAAAATGAAAAATAAGTCTTAATCTATACTAAGATACTTGTAATCTATAAGCCTATAGAATTTTAGACTCTAAATCCTACAACCACTTGGCTAAATTAAAGAAGACAGCAGTAGTAACTCTTGTTACTACTGCTGATGCACTTGACCAAAAGAGCTAAAACCAAAATGCAGGTAACCTTGGTGGTTTCCCTTGCAATAGACTCACTCAATGAGAGTGTTAGAACACTTAAACAAGCAAATACTACACCTAGGAAAACTAGGATCAAAAATCTCAAAAATCTAAAAGAGCAAAAGCTCCCCTGGTGCTGACACAAAGATAATAAGCCACAAAATCATTTTAAACTCAAACTAATCATTCAAACCTTTTTAAAACTTATTTATTTATGAAAACTCAGTTGTCCAAATTGAAACTCAAAGTGGTCTTGACTTTTAGAGGTCAAACAATGTTAATCCAAACACCCCTTAAAGCTTTTGACAGATTGCATTTAGACATAGAAATTGAAATACACTTAACAAAATTTGATTACCAAATAATAAACTACTTATAACAAGCTTAACAAACATAAAAACAACAACTAAATAAGCTAGATTTAAGAATCTAAAAGTTAAGCTAACTATTTTTTTGGTATTTATGATTTTTAAGACAAGTAATGAAAATCTAAGATCTACAATCCTTTAACTAAAAACAAATTAACAAACATGATTAATAAGGACACTAAGACAATATGAGGCACAAATAAGCAACTAGAAAACAGATAAGCAAAATTAATAAGCTAATAAGCAAACATTAAGCTAGAGATTTAAAGACAAAGGATTTAAATGAAAACTTACAAAGAGCTTCAGCTAAACAGAAACTAAAGTGCTTAAATGAGCTTAACAACAGCTCTGGCTTATCAGAGATAAGCCAGTAAAAGTCCATGAGAGCTCTTCCATTGTAAGCTCTCCTTCCATTTAGCTTAAATTCCAACAGTTAAGGTAATTAGACTGATTTTAGGATTTAGATAGATTAAATGAACAAATTAGCTCAATCTCAAGCTTAGAGACTTGTGAGAGCTTAAGCAGAGCTTATTAAACAGTGGCTTATTATTTTAGCTTATTGAGAGCTTATAAGTAGAGTAATAGCGTATGACAGATAAAAACACAATTTCATTAATCTAAAAGCTTGTTACATTACTGAAAAGGAATTTACAAAAGAAGCTTTAAAGAAAATACATCAAAAATTGCATAAGCTAAACTAAATTAAGATAGAAATTAAAAAGCTAACTCTCCTTCTATATGTGTGAGATGTGTGTCTATTTATAGCCATCTCCTGATCCTTCTAGACCCCTTGTCAGTTAAACGCTCCTCTTAATCAAAGCCGTACATTCCCCTAATCATTGGATCATTAATGAGAGCCCTTGGATTAGATTTGGGACACACGGATTGCCAACGTGGCATCCGTGTGTCAGGCTTGATTGTGTTTCTTGTGTGAGTACTTCTAGTGCAAAATCCCACATTCCTTTGTGCTTTCTTCAATCGGACGTGTCATTCCTTTGATGGAATTGACCAATGAGGGCTCATGACTAACGTTTATTTCTGCCAAGGTATACTTCACCACTTGAATTGTCTTTATTAACCCTTAATTAGCAAAAGCCCCATGGTTTGACTAAGAGGTTAAATTGGGAGAGATGGTGAATAGTAACATCGACTTTTCCCGCTCTTTTTTACTATAAGGGTGCGTTTGAGTGTGTTTGACCCGGGAGTGTTTTGTTTGACTTCGGGTTATAAAAGGGAAATGGGCCTTGGGCCAGGTATTGGTTTTGGACATTAACAATTGTTTTAACTTTAGTTTTATAAATGTTAATGTGTGTTAACATTTAGGGATTAGGGATTACTTTTGTAATTTTAGATTTATTGAGGGACTGAATTGTAACTTTTGGATTTTATCTTTTTGACTTGGGTTGACTAAAAATTGAACAAGGCTTGACTTTTTGACTTTTAATAGCTTCCTTCCGGCTTTTTGTGCTCTCTTCCGTTCTTGTGTTCGTGTTTGCCCGGTTTTAACCATTTTCTTGTGGTTTTTGCTTTATCCATACCTGCACATACAAAACACAAAAACAAGCATATCTTTGCCATTTTTATTATGTTTTGATCTTTATTGGGGTCTATTTTGATATAAAATGGATATGTGTTTTCACACATATCAGCGACCCAATTTGGGGGTGTTACAGCGAGAATTTAAACAAACAATTAAAACACACAATGCGAATAAATACAAACAGAATTTAAATAATTAGATTACACTAAACTAAACTAATTAATGGTTAGAAATACTAATATGAATAAGGTTTAATTAATTCACTCCCCGGAAACGGCGCCAAAAACCTGATGTGTTGTCGTGTAGGGTCAATTATTTGATTATCAAGTTTTAAATTTATATTTAGCCGACAAACCTAAAACAACACTTTAACGAGTAGTGTACCCGGTCAAGATGGAGTTCATGGTAAGTAGGGTGTCAAACACTAAGAGTGGAACATTAATCCTATATTCTATTAGTATTTTAATTAGTCTATTTACTGGTTAAACCTATGCTATATACGTTGTCTAATGATATGGGGGGTTTTTTAGCCTGAGAGACTGGCACAGGTTTGGTGGAAACAAATATCAATTCAATACACAATAAACACAAAAGAAGAAAATCAGAAGATAGAAAAGCGGTACAAGCCAACTGATAGAAAACTGTATTAGCCATATTAAATCCGGTTCAATGCTGGTTTATTTGTTTTAGTGCAATGATTTACTTATCTCGAAGCGGCATATCATTCTTAATACTTAGGCGGGTCATCATCCTAAGACCTAGACACAATTAATCCTGTCACAATTAACGCATCCACATAAAGTATCATTTAGTTTATTTATAATCTATCTTAGGGAATCAAAGCAGTGGTGATCTTGTTAAAACCCTAGCCCAACGGGACTTTACCCACTTATTGTTTGACGGTGTTTTATATATTGGTAGTCCACTATTCAAATCTTTATCAGTTAATTAAGAGCATGATTGCTGAAACATAAACGGGTCACCTACACGTGTGCCAACAAAGCGCATAATTTAAAATAAAACAGAACTTATTTGTGATCCTATTGGTCCAATCATATAAAACATGATATGGAGAGCTATCCCGGTATCTAGATTACTTTTTAGGTATCACTAGACCCAGTTGAATGATAGGTCGCATATTCAAACACATAAGCAAGTATGAGGTGATAAACATAATTAAACAATCAATGATAAATTAAGAAATCGATTTTAATACAAACCAAACATTGAACTTTCATTAAGATGGCTAATACCCGAGGGTATTAGCCCACAACCATTGTAATTATACAAGCGTAATCAAACAATAAAAATTAAACGATTAAGAGAGTAAAAATTACACGATGTCTTCTATGGATTCGTGATCAATGCTTGACCTTGGTGGCTGATCTTCTCTTCCAAAATTTGTCTTTAATGAGTATGGTATAAAGAATATGATATTACACACTAAAAACTCGTTTTTGAGTCTTCTATTTATAGTGTCTGAAAAAGACTCGATACGCCGTATCTAGCAAGGCCGATACGGCATATTGGGCTGGATTCCTTAGAGTGCGCACTACGTTCATAATAAATCAGTGATATCATTCCCAATTTACTCGATTTACTGTATCTTTGAATAGTTATCTTCATGGATACGACGTATGTATAAAGGAGGGATACATCGTATTGGGAATTGGTCGAACACGTTTTCTTGTGAAGTCAGGCGCTGATACGCCATATCTCTTTTGTTAGATACGACGTATTGGTCAGAAATCAGGAATCTTCAAATATCTTTGTTTTAGCTCATATTTATGCGCCTTTTAGCTTGTCTTAACAAAACACTTCTGAATTACTGTATTTATTAATTTTAAAGCAATTAAGTACTAAATTATGCAATAATTATATAAAAGTAGGCAAAACTGATGGGATAAATGATATAATAAAGTGACGTTATTTGATATCATCAAAGGTCTAAAATTTGGTCAATATAGCGTACTGACTAAGGTCAATACGGCATATCGGTTGTTTCTTGGAGTAAGGACCACTTTCGATATCTTCTAGAATATTTTATTAATGTATCTTGAATACGGCGTATAAACTTCTCTTGATATGGCGTATTGAACCTTATTCCTTTGTGGTCTTTAGTGAAGTGCAGGCATAAATACGCCATATCTTCCTTGATGGATACGAATTATATGATGTCAAAACAGTAAACTTCAAATGTCTTCTTTTAAGCTCCAGAATGCGTGCCTTTTTGCTAATCTTCGCCAAGTACTCCATAATTATTACAATTCTTAAATACAAACGATTAAGTAACAATTCTTTGCAATAATCATACAAAATGGGTTAATTACTTGGAATAAATGATGCTATAAAATAGATGTTATTTGATGTCATCAATATAGTATATGGAAAAATTTTCCAAACTCCTTTTTTGTTTAAAATATACACCTAGAGAGAAGAAAGAAGGTTGATAGAGATCTTACCATTAGGCATTAGGTTCCATGAGGCCGATTCCTAGTCTAAGTAGGTTTAAGGATTCATGTTTGAGGGGTTTAGTTAGGATATCGGCTATGTTATCTTCGGAAGAACCCTTTTCGATAGAGATATTTCCCTTTTGGATATTGTCACTAAGGAAATGGTGTCGGATTTCTATATGTTTGGTGCAAGAGTGTAGGATGGGATTTTTACTTAGGTTAATGGCACCTTTATTGTCACAAAGGATGGGTATATCATCTAGGTTTATGTCATAGTCTACAAGAGCTTGTTTCATCCATAAGGCTTGTTGGCAAGATTTTCCGGCGGAAACATATTCGGCTTCGGTGGTTGAGATGTCTAGGGCGGTTTGTTTCTTAGAAAACCACGATGTGAGGCAATATCTCATAAATGTGCACACACCGCTTGTGCTTTTGCGATCGACATAGTCTCTCGCATGATCATAGTCGGCATAGATAATGGTTTCTACTCCCGTTCTCTTAGGATACCATAATCCTAGTTGTGAGGTACCTTTAATATATTTAAAAATTCTTTTTACGGCTTTAAGGTGGGAAGTCTTTGGAGCTTCTTGAAAATGAGCACATAGACACACACTAAACATGATGTCCGGACGACTATCCATTAGATAAAGGAGGATATCAATCATGCCACGATATTTAGTGTCGTCAAAGGGTTTACCGTCTTCATCTCGAGTGAGTTTGGTTTCGGACGACATAGGAGTTTTGATGGGTTTAGAGTTTTCGAGACCGAATTTTTGAGCATTTCTTTAATATATTTTGATTGGTTGAAAAAGATTCCATCATCTAATTATTTGATTTGTAGACCAAGGAAAAAATTTAATTCACCCATCATGCTCATTTCAAACTCGTCGTGCATGATTTTTGAAAAATCATCGCAAAGCTCTTGACAAGTTGAGCCGAAAATGATGTCGTCCACATAGATTTGGACAATGATGATATGTGAATTTCTTTTCTTAGTAAATAGAGTGTTATCTACTAATCCCATGGTGTACTTGTGGTCGATGAGAAAGGCTTTAAGTCTATCGTACCAAGCTTTGGGTGCTTGTTTAAGACCATAAAGAGCCTTTTTGAGTTTAAAGACATGGTTAGGTTTTTCAAAATCAATGAATCCGGGGGGTTGAGCGACATAGACTTCTTCATTTATAAAACCGTTTAGGAAAGCACTTTTGACATCCATTTGATAAAGCTTGAAGTCATGTGCACAAGCATATGCAAGAAGGATTCTTATAGATTCTAATCTTGCTACGGGAGCATATGTTTCATCGAAATCTATTCATTCTTGTTGATTGTATCCTTGAGCAACAAGTCAAGCTTTATTTCTGGACACAACATCATTTTCATCTAGTTTGTTTTTAAAGACCCATTTTGTACCCATGATAGTTTGGTTTTTAGGAGGAGGGACAAGTCTCCAAATGTCATTTGTTTTAAATTGATTTGGTTCTTCTTGCATAGCCATAGTCCAACTTTCATCTTGTATGGCTTCTTTTATGTTATTGGGTTCTACGGAGGATACAAAACAAAAAAATTGCTTTGATTTTGAACTTGAGATCTTAAGGTTCTTTCATTTAGATTACCTATGACGGTTTCTAAGGGATGATCTTTAGATTCTTTGATATTTATGATTTCTTTGTTTAATGGTTCATTTTCTTTGATTTCTAAGTCTTTTTCTTGGTTTTTTATAATTTCACATTCAAGCACATCATCATCTTCTAAAGGTGGTGACTTAAGAGGAGGAGTTTCGTCGAATTTTACATTAAGAGATTCTTCAATTCTCATGGTTTCTTTTTTTAGAATAATGTAAGCTTTACTATTAGGTGAATATCCGAGGAATATACATTCGGTGGATTTAGGGTCGAATCTTGTGAGATAGTATTTAGTGTTAAGGATAAAACATTTACTACCAAAAACTTTAAAATATTCCAAGGAGGGCTTTTTACCTTTGAAAATCTCATAAGGAGTTTTTCCAAGGAAGATCTAATAAGAATTCTATTTAAGATATAAGTGGAGGTGTCGACGGCATTACATCAAAATTTTTGAGGAATTGATTGTTCATTAAGCATTGTTCTACTCATTTCTTGCAAAGTTTGATTTTTACGTTCTACTACCCCATTTGATTGTGAAGTACGTGGAGCCAAAAAGTTATGAGTGATAAAAAGCTCCAAATTGTACTTCATTATTAAATTCCCGACCATGATCCGTACGAATAGATATAATGGGGCAACCCTTTTGAATTTTAATCTTTTTACTTAATCTTTCAAAGTGGTCAAAAGCTTCATTTTTGTGTTTTAAAAATATTTTCCATGTATGTCTTGCGTAGTCGTCGACGATGACCAAAGTGTAGAAGTTTTCTTCGTAACTTTGGACGGCCGATGGACCAAACAAGTCCATATGTAAAAATTCTAGACATTTAGTGGTTGAAACCATATTTTTAGGTTTATGACTTGTGTGTACTTGTTTTCTAATTTTACAAGCATCGCAAAAATGACTTTCAAATTCTAGTATATGCAAATTCCTAACAAGCTCTTTAGATGATAGCGATTGTATAAGTCGTATATCGGCGTGACCCAATCTTCGATTCCATAAGGTCGAAGTATCATCTATTGAGGTTAGACAAAGACTATCTTTTGGAGAGTTTCCCATTTTCATTATGTAAAGACCATTTTTTTCTAATTCCTCTTCCTATGGTAATGTTGTCTTTAATTATTTCGCTACCGGTTTCACTAAATAGCACTTTTCATTTTTTATCGCATATTTGCCCTATACTAAGTAAGTTAAATCCTAAATTTTCTACGTGACTAACATCATGAATGGTGAGAGAGTTATGAGTGATTGTACCTTTTCTGAACGTTATTTTCAAAACGGACTTTAAACGTAAAAGTTTACCTCTAAAACCCTAAATATATGTTAATGTATACATATAAAAACAATGTACAGTATTCAAAGCATTGTACAAGTCACAAAACATACATTTGAAATATAACTCCCTCTAAATTCAATTACAACTCCCTAAAAGCACAATGTACAAGTCATTAAGCCATAACACACCAAATACATTATTACCCACCGTTAATAATATACAATTCTAATTTCTTTACCACCCTATTTGTACAACAACTAAACTCAATGTACAACATATAAACCCTAATTACTCCACTCCTAAGCTCTCACAAACATCTTAAAAACCCTAAACCCTAAAACGAAACCCTAAACCCTAGTTTTACTTTAACCTCAAAACTAAGCCCTAAAACTTAAAACTAAGCCATAAACCCTAATCCTAAACACTAAACCATAATCCTAACACTAATCCTAAACCTTAATCTACCTTAAACCCTAACCCTAGCTCGAAGAAAAACCCTAAAAACCCTAATCGAACCCAAAACCAACCCCCCTCCCTCACCCCCCCCCGATACAACATTATGACCATTATTTACCTTATTTTTAACTCACCAAGCACCTTCAATACCACAGATACAATGCTACTACTCCCTCCTTAAGCAGCTTACAAGTACCTCTAAGTCATTCCTTGGCCTCCAAGTTGGCTACATCATCACCTTGTTGTCTCTTTTCTAGCCGAACACCCAAACACCCCTAAAAACCTTCCAACACTTCATAGCTACTAACCTAGACCTCAATACTCATTCCTAGCATCCATGTGTCATCATACTACAGCTTATAACCCTTAATCCCCAAGAAAACTTGGGCACCAAGGGTGTTTTCACCCTATAAATAGCCGAACCACACCACACATTCAAATCATCCCCCACAACTCCTTTCTTACCCACAAATGGAATTCTAACACTTCCATAGCAGCAATAAAAGATCAATAGAAGTCCCAAGAGCAGAAGTGAAGCAAAGAAACCAAGTCTTGTAGCCCCGGAGTTGGTAAATCTAGACGTACAAACTAAGGTTCCCGAATACGACCCGTTTCTAAGCTATAACTCAAAACCATGTCTTTTCAAAGACTCCCATCCTTTTTTCATACCTTTATAATGTTCATATGATCATGCTTAAACTATTTTTAAAATCTTTGAACTCAAAAACATATGTGTTTTACCTTTTTGATCCAAACCGAGCTCATGAAATCCTAATTTCATGTTTTTACTTAATCTATAACCTAAACTTGTAAACTATTGTTATAATCAATCCCTAATAAGCTTATCTAAACATTATAATCAGTAACTTATTAAGTCTTGAAAGAATTTTAAACTTAAAACACGCACATTTTATTTAAAACCTAATTCGACCCGTTCTGATTTCTAGCTAACGAATCGTTATATTGAACTTTTGTTACGTTAAAACCTCATATTATTAAGCTTATATTAATAAGCTATAACCAGTTAAATTACTTTTCATAATTAAAAATATCAATATTACGGATTTTGGACTAAAAAACGATTACATTCTTCATGCAAAAGGGTATATATCGTAACTTTTTGAAACTAAAACTAAAGGGACTGAAAAATGTTATTTCTAATCATAGTTATAACTATAGGGGTTCTTTATTAATGTCATTTCCAACAATAATCAAGGTTTACTTTGTATATCTTTAAACAGAAGGACCAAACTTGTAAAAGTGATAACTCCAAGGTATATTTTTGCTATTTTTCATTACTTAAGGGTCTAAAATTAACATTTGAAAAGTTGTAGAAATGTGTTCAAACCTATAAGACATAACATTAATTAACTCTTGACGTTGCTTATCATTTCCAGTTATTGAGCAAAAACGCTTAAAACCGATATGTTATAACTATTGATACAAATTCATCATACGATGAGCTATTAAAAATCCTGTCCCGAATCCATATCATATCACATTACTAGGGAATTTCATGTGAGGGGTTCCATTAGTGTATTCGTCTTGACGAGTTTGTTGGGTTTACGATTTAAAGTGCCCCGGCTCCTCAAACGATATCACATGGCCTCTGAATTATGATAGCCCGAACAGTGATATACTATATCCATAAATTCATAAATCAAATATGATAAAACATTATGAAGGTTTAATAATCAAACTAAGACTCGAAATAATTATCCCAGTACGTGACGAAGCAACATCTTTCAATCGATATCTGAACTTTCCCCGCCCGAGTAGATAACAACGTACCACCACACTGACGGCTTTTCCACCTTGAAATACTTTTGCCATCAATCAGGATTTCCCAATTCTGTTAAGGCGAAGTTCATAACCTCGACCTTTACTTATATACATGTTTTATAAACCCGCGGAGGGGAGATACATGTTTGTTGACAAACTCTTTCACATACTCATTTTTATTGTTTATAACAATAGTGATTACTTTTCAAAGACTTAAATGTTCATAGCCTCACATTCAAATCTCTTAATAATATTATAAACCCATAAGTGATACATGCATAAACCATAATACAAGTGTTTTTCAAAATGTATGCTTATCCAACATAATTCTATCCAATATTATAAATTGCCTAAGTAATCTTCCAGTCCATTATTTCCAATATCAAGAACCATTAATTAGCTTTAAATTGAGCGTGATATTTTGTGAATAGATATATTGGGTGGTGACGGCTCCGTTTGTATACACATTCATAGGAAGCCAAACTCACTGATATTTTGACCTAATGGGTAACCATAGCAAGTTACCTTCCAGCGGGACAATCTGCTCCCCAAACCAATTGTCACTAACGGTGAAGTCCATGTAAACGTATTGGTGTCCATGAGCTTAGGTGCAATAATAATATTTCCATTTTTCCATGATAATTATATTCTTTGCAATTATTACCATTATGATGGCTTGCATTCAACTGTTCTCCATAATAATAATGTTCTCCATGATAATTGTCCCTGCAATGCAAATATTTCCTTTATGGTAACTTGTATTCAACTATTACGTTTCAAACCTATAAATTTCACTCAACCTTTGTGTTGACCCTTTTTATGCATGTTTATCCCAAGTAATTGAGAAACTTATGCATGTGATGTGGCAATGGACTTAAAGATGCAAAAACAAGTTATCATTCACATTTAAGTATTCTAGATTTTTGGGACAAGCCTTTGTAAAACTCTCTGATTTTAAATGAATGAAAAGTATCTTTTAAAAACGTCTCTTTTGAGTCATTTTCTATGATTGTGCCTGTGATTCATGAAGTAATACCCCAGATTTAGCTTCTCTGCATATATATCAATTGGGGTGTTACATGATAGGTATCAGAGCTCCACGTTAAAGAGAACAATGTTCAAAACCTTAACTAGAACTACTATTTCTTTGCATCAATGTCCTCCGTGCCACTCATTTCCGAATAGTTGAAGATGCCATCTACGTTTTTCCTAATAATATTAAAATACATAACTAATTATACTATTAATATAAGTAACTTATGTTATTTACTATTGGGTTGTTACAGTCATGTCTTCGTCCCCTCACTCTACTATCGTCCCATCTGATTCCGATATTGAGGATGCTTTTTCCTCTACGAATATTCTAAACTATTTCTCAGTCTCACCGGGAAACATCTTTCCAAATCCTTTCGAGAAGATTTCATCACCAAAAGATACTGAGACTTCTATTGAATCACCTATTTCAATATCTCCATCTTCATTAGTAGGATTTTCATCACCTGTTAGGTCAACTACACCACCACCAGTCTATTTCTTTAATAAGTTATCTAATTCTGTGAAGATATCATTATGGATCATACCGCGACCACTAGGAAGTGAACCAGTCCCTGAGGAACCTAATGAGTCAGATGCTTGTTAGAATGTTCGTCTCTGGAAATAATCATGGAAGATATCCAGGTTCGTCATCAAGAGTCTTCTGAACAAGATCCAAGAACTCAAAAACAACAAGGGAGAACCACCAGATTAGATCTGTGTCATTTTCAGCTTTCTATAATCTAACCACTGGATATATGGTATAAATTATAACACCCCGTATTTTACAGGTCTTTCCACGACTTCGTACTCTCGTCATTTTTAAATTCCCTTACTACTTCGTTTAGACTTTAACTTAATTCGTATAGTTGGGCATTTAATTAACATTAGCTATATCGCGTGAGCTCAAAAACTTAACGTTTATTAGAAAACATCAAGTACACTTATCAAGGTTGTATGTAAGTTCATCCTACTCGATGTTTAATACGCACACAAGAGAAGTTGGACAATGTCGCGTATTGGACCAAAGTAATAGGACTCAAAACAAACATCATAAATATGTAAACTAGTATATAAACTAAAGAGTAGAAGGTCAAAATAAAAATTCCTACAAGTTAGCCAATGTCGACTGATGTTTTCTTCACAAACCATATACGCCTCTTTGTTTCAAAATAAGAAAATATTCACAAGATCTTGACTCCTTTATCGCTTAAAAACCATCGGTTAAAAGCCCAACCTTCTTTTACCCAAACCCAACATATACATGTGATATCAAGCTGCTACATTCTCCTTGTTTTGATTCAATATTCCCAACAGTATTGCACTTTAAAACACTGTGATTGTTTATGCTATATTCAAGAAATATTTTGCCACATTTGGGATAACACAAGAATGTGACTTCAAGGTATGATACTATGCATGCACTCTTGGTGAGTATAAGAGGACTTGCACCTCCCTTGAAAACATAGAAGAAGCAACATAAATTCAAGTTATCACCATACCCTTGTTACCGTGGTTTCCCTTGTCTTCATGCTCATTGAATTTGACACACACACATACAAATATCATCTATTACCATCATCCAAAACCCTAAACCCACTCGCATTTCTAGGCTTTTCTTTGTTGATTCTTAGAAGAGGAAGCAAGGACGAAGAAAGGTCTTCTTGGTTTGCAGTCACGTAAGGATTCACGCAATTAGGGTTTTGTCGGTTTAAAGATTAAACGCGCGCCTTCCCGTTGTGAGCTAAAACATTCCTCATTACTTATTATATATGTGCATAATTAGAATCTCTAGAGTGTGCTTGATAAAAAGAATGTATATATTTTTTATGGCTTTCTGATATAGAACACATGATCACATAAAACCCTATAAAACTTGCGATAAGTTTAGTGAATCATGTACCTAGTTGTGCGAGATGTTAGGATTAGAGAAACTCAACACCCTTTTAAGTAGCATACACATGTTGGTTAGCTAGAAAGAAGAAAATGTGTGGGTAGTATTAAATTACGCAGCCTACACTAATAAGTTTGGGTGCATTTTCGATCCTTAAAAGTGAGGAATACGGAATCAAGTTTGGCCATCTTAAATATAGGACCCGTCATGAACATTTTGCCCCTAGAACCTGTTATTTTCGCCAAGTGGATAAAAAGTTACACGATCTCAAAGTTGCGTGTAACAACTGTATTTTAAACCTTTTCGAAATAATGACCAGCGAAGGTTTTCTCGGAATTAATGTGACCATTGTACTGAACGAAATGTCAAGCCAAACCCTTTTACTTAAAGCCCGATGTGCTACCTTTAAGCTAGGACAAACGTCACCTGTTTTCGTGTAGTATTCAGATCGCAAATCGAGGCCAAAGTGTGGCCTCCACATTCGGTACACACTGATGGATAACACAGCACACGCACCCTTAGTTTCGACCCACTTTTCACCCATCTAACCTCAGGATTTAGGACGGGAATGGGGGCATTTGATAGTCAGCATAGTAGGCTTTGTATAGGAATTCGAATCATCAAAAATGGTTAAGAAACGAACTCACAACGAAGGCCCAAAGTTAGCACTGCTGTCACGCAGTTAATACTGCTGACCACAGCTCGACACCCCTTACTTTGTACCCATTTTCGACCCTCTTAACGACCTCCGCCCCCAAAACTTATAAAAAGTAAGTTGTAATAGACCTAGCCTAGTTTTCAAATGTGCTTTTATTTTGTTTTAACGTTAAGTAACGAATCCACAAACTGATTTTTAAAGTCTGGACACGCAAACATTAGCAGTTGAAATAATCCAAATATTTTCTAAGTCTGGAAAGCAGTTTTGCGACCCGCACATGTTTAGCACTATTTTTAACTACTTAAACGACGTTTTTAGCCGAAACTTGTTTAATGAAAGTTGTAGATTTCTCAGCGGAGATTTCAAATGTACTTTTACTTTTTTATATCATCAAATAACGAAGACAAAAATTAATTACAAAACTCTACTACACCTTATGTTAAGACTTAGTAATTTATTGTTTAAGTCAAAAAGGAAAACGTTAATGTTTCGTCTAATTATTTAACGCACTTAGAAACCAAACCAAGGGCTGACCTAAACTAATAATATAAATATGTAACGTCCTCATAAAAATGAATATGGAGAGATATTAACCTAAATGAAGGAACGAATAAGTGAAGCAAAAATGACTGAAAAAAAGAAAGAAAGGAGAAAAGAATAAAGAAGAGGAGTGTTAAAGATATATAAAAACAAATACAAGAAAAAAAAGACAAATAACTACCCCTCCTTAACAACAAAACCAAAGTCGACCCATAAAAATTTAAAAATAATCCCGTCATGACCCGATAAAGATGACTCTATAAAACAAGAAAATGTTATCAAATATCACTAATTATTAAAAATAACATCAAGCACACACAATGGACAAGATATGCATAGTAAATATAAATATATTATTTTTCCGAAAAGTGAATATATATTAAATTATTACAAAGGATGCGGAAAAGACATTGCATCGTTTTTCGTGCCACTGACATTTGCTTCTCATTATCAATCTCAATGTGAATCCCAATAACCCCACCTTACTCGTATTTTTGATAAAGTTTTGTATCTTTTGGGGAGAAACATGCATTGTTTTTACAAATTGGACGTAAGTGTACAATTATCTGAATACGAGTTTGCCAAAGTAGCGTATTAAACCTTTGAGCCAATTATCATGAAACTGTCAATTACTTTGATGTGATCGCGAATGTTATAAATAGATCTATTGGGGATTGACATCCCCATCCGGGTGAGTAGCTCTCACTGGTGTCATGGAGTGAACCAACGGATATATACCATGTCGGATTCAGATTTTGCGGGTTAGAACATCATCACAGGCGATGTGGAAATATTTATATTGCATTCATACATGTCGAGCTTCGGTGTCATGAGCTTAGGGAAACGTAATTACATTTATGATATTTGCATATGTTGCATTATCATACACTTGAAAAATCTTACGGTCCAACATTTCATTAACCAAAACCTATTGAATTCACCACTTTTTGTGTTGATTGTTTTAACATGGTTTATTCTCAAGACAATGATGCCACTAGGTGCACAAGATAGCATTTGGATAGTCTATTGGGTGTCCATGCAATAAACAGGTTGGGAGTCAATAAATTTCGGGACGATTGTTCTAGATCTAGAATCTTTATTTCAAATGTATAACTGTTTAGCCTGAGTGCTTTGTATCCAACCATTCAATAAAACAATGTTAACGTACTTATAAACGACTCTTTTGAGGTAAGAATCTCATATCTTGATGCTATTATCTGTAATGTAACCTCCCGGGATACCATTATACCGCTGCGACCAATTTGTGGTGTTACAGAGAGGAATCATAGGCCAAGGTTATAGAGAACCAGGTCAAATGAATTCACTTGGACTAAAACCGTAAAGCAACCAATGGCATCAACAAAAGTTTTCACGGACATACAATATACTAGTTTGTTTGCATTAGTAAATGTACTAGATGCATACATTACAAACACTATTGAGTGCATTAGTTGGTTAGAACTATATGCTTACATGATCCTAGCATGATCATCTAATTATACTACGTATATTACTATAAGGGTCTTAAATATATACACATATATATGCTTACATTCCCTTACGCATACTCTACAATATATTATGAAATAAGGTTGATTCTATTATTTATATAAATACTAGAACAATTCTCAAAACATTACAATAACACAAGTGGTCTATAACACAACGCAACCTGAAACACATTATTTCACAACATTTCACTTTTGAAACACGACTTTTGGAATGGAACAAATTTAAATTATTACTGTTTATGAAAATTCACGTATTTTATTGTTGTGATTTAGAACAATATGCCACCAAAAAGAACCTCTGCTGCTACAAAAACTGCAAGGGCTGCTGCTGCTGCGGCTGCTGCCCCAATGACTGCTGCTGCTGTTGAGCAACTGGTCGCTGACAGGGTTTCCGCGGCACTTGCTAACCATGACACTCTTCGAAACAACACGAATGGTCATGGCGATGGAAGCCACAATTCTGGCACTGGAACCAGAGGAGCTACGCGCACTCCGCGTGAGTGTACGTACAAAGATTTCCTGAACTGTCATCCACTTAACTTCAAGGGTACTGAAGGGGTAGTTGTGCTATCCCAATGGTTCGAAAGGATAGAATCAGTGTTCCACATAAGCAACTGTGCTCCAGAGAACCAAGTTAAGTTCGCAACTTGCACTTTCATTGGGAATGCCCTTACTTGGTGGAACTCCCACAAGAAGGCGGTTACACAAGAGGTTGCTTATGCCATGGACTGTAAGGCATTAAAGAAGTTAATGACGGTCAAATACTACCCAAGGGGTGAAATCAAAAAGTTGGAAATCGAACTCTAGAACCTAAAGGTAAAAGGTGCTGATATCCCGAGCTACACTCTGCGTTTCCAAGAGCTTGCATTGATGTGTGGACGTATGTTTCCCGAGGAATCTGATGAAGTTGAGAAGTATGTGAGTGGACTTCCTGATATGATCCGGGGAAATGTGATGTCATATCGACCCCAGACAATGGAAGAGGTAATCGAGTTTGCCAATGATCAGATGAACCAAAAACTCATCACTATTTCTGAAAGGCAAGCTGAGCAGAAGAGGAAGATAGAGTTTAATGCTGGCTAATAAAATACTTAGGAAATATTTTAAGTCATTTGGAATTACTAAAAGGCTTGCAATTACTTCAAATTGCAACCCGGTTTAATGTCTGAGCATGGATTACTTTATATCCATGCTTTATGCGAGCAGAGTAATACAATGGTGATGAGGGAGCTGTTCGCCTGATCTTTTCATCTCAATCAACGACTACAGCTCTTTCAATAGAAACCGGGTCGTTGTTTGAGGGGGAGAGTGAATGTGAAAAAATCTAAGGGGTTATAAAAGACTGTGGGTTGCTATAAAAGTCTAATCTTAGATGGTTGTTGTATTCTAATGGGTTAATATTTGAAGGGGAGTTAATTAATTTTAACTCAAAAGGTCCAAAGTTATCTATTGTTGTAATGTTTAGGGTGTAAAAAGCATTTGCTCTTTGTTTCCTAGCCTTATTAACCAATAGGGACTAAGTTGGCCAATTGCCTAATCTTAGAAATGCCTTAGAAATACTTAAAACAAGAAATAAAAGAAGATGGAAACCAAAGGGACCAAATTTGCCAAGTATGTAACTTAGGAGTATAAAAGGGCGGCGAGTTGCCATTTGGTCAAAAGTTACAAAAATCGGTCAAAGATAAAAACACACACACACACACTCGCAACTCGCCGCCAAGATCGAAGTCTCAAATCGCCGATTTTCAGTGTTTCTTGCAAAGGTAATCTTCGAACCTTAATCTATATCATCTAGTATATGTGTATATCAATGGAATCGATCGAAAACACATCAAAAAGTGTAGAAAAATAGATCTAGGGTCGTTTTTAGATGTAAATGCCAATGTAGTGTTGTAAGATGTGACTTAGTTACTGGGAATTGTTCATAAGGTACATATTAATAAGTTTTGATGTGTGGATTTCTATCTCAAACAAAAATGAATGATTCGCCCAAGATTCTTAGTGGCGGGTTGACTTGTAGAAAGAAAAAGTAGGATGTAATGTGTGTCTTATGCGTAGGATAGCCTAGGAATGCCTTAGGATGTGATTAGTGTTGAAAAAGGAGGTGCGGGGTTTGAATTTTAAGAAACTAGTCCGAATGGCGGGTTGCGTATATTCTTAACGGCGAGTTGGTTATTTTATTATTTATTAATAATTTACTCAACCCGCTGGTTCCAACGGCGGGTTGACTACAGCGAGTTGCCTAAACGGCGGGTTGACAACAGCGAGTTGTCATACGGCGGGTTGACAACAGCGAGTTGTCATACGGCGGGTTGACAACAGCGAGTTGCCTAAACGGCGGGTTGACAACAGCGAGTTGTCATACGGCGGGTTGACGACAGCGAGTTGCCTAAAACGGCTGGTTGACAAACAGCGAGTTGCCTTATGGCGGGTTGTCTAACAGCGGGTTGTCTAAACAGCGGGTTGCCATAATTTTTCTATTATTTTAATCCAACAGGTAAACCGCCGTCTCTCGGCGGTTTGGTCGAATATTTTATATTCTCGCGGCGGTTTGCTCAATTCTCCTAACGGCGAGTTGGCATTCTGCCTAACGGCGGTTTGGGCTAAATTTCATATTTTGACCCATTTGAGCCCAATAATCTATCAAGGCCCATTCGAATGACCCAGTTGCTTTTCTAAACCCCATCCGGGCTTAGTTAACAAGTAATTGATCCTGTTGGATAATTAGTAGATTTTAATCAAACCAGAGTTACAACTATTTTAATCAATCGTGCAGTTAAATGATTTTATCAATGCTAACGTTTCCTTCTACTTCGTGTCTCTGCAATGTTTGTTTCTTGGTTAAATGCACTTTTGTAGAATACGGATGGCAGAACAAATGTTCCCGCTCAACCTTCCTACAAGAACAGATGAGCCGATTGTTATTCGCTCTCAGTGGGTAAACAATCGGGGAATTGCAATCCTTCTTTTCTTTTGCACAAAAGAGTCAATAAGAACCCTATCTTTCAGATATCAGTGGCATACTGAGTTATCCAACTTCTTCAAGCATTCACTGCTCAGCAAATGTTCTGCTATCTACTGCAACAGGTTCTGGAAAACGATGTATATAACGAGAAGAATGGGGTTTTTAGTTGTTTCATGTTGATGAACAATGGTTCGATTAAGTGTTGATCTTCTCGAAAGGCATTTGCGATTACTCCTTGTAACCCAACTTACCATTTGGAGTTACTCGTCTGGTGACTCGGTGATTGATTTGTTAATGAGCTGGGATATCCCTGAAACCTGTAGAAATTGTCTACAGTATACGGGAGAATTATGTGTTATCAACCTTGGAGGGACAATTATATTCCTTGTCAACCAGTGCTTGACAGGAAAGACTTCTGGCAGTGACAAACCCAGACACCTAGTTTTGTAAATGCTGTGGGGAATCATCACTCAAACTATTGTTGATCATGCAGAGCTGATATGGGAAGAGTTTACTCAAGGGATCCAAACATTTTTCTCACACAAAGCCAGTCTGAAGAACCCAAAGAAGAAAGTAACTCCTCTCCTCATCCCCCCGTATGGACGTTTTACAAAGTGTATCTACTATTGGCAAGTAATTACAACATCCATCGAGGTTCATGATTTTGCTGTTCATCACACTGGAGTTGATTATGTCTTAGAAATATCATGTTTGTCCCTAAAGTGAGTCAATTGAAGTGTTTGGAATGGCAAATGTCCGATCCCTGATAACAGAAGCCATTAATCATCCTCGTATTATCCAAGTATCTGAAAATGGTTGCTGAGAAATACAAAGAAAAACCCCTAAAGAAGGTTGCAGCGTGCAACCTGCAAACATTGCGTGTACACCCAAAAAAGGCCTACATCACCACACAGGAAACAAACCAAGCCAGGCTTCTCCTTCGACAAGAACTTTCCAGCGTAAGGCTTCTACAGAAAGTTAGAAAAGGAAAGCCTGCTTTCCAACTTGTTGACGAAGAAGATGAAGCTCAACAAGAATCTATTCCTCAAAGAGAAGATGATGATCCTGATCTCGAACTAGCTAAGAAGTTGAGTTTGGAAACACCTCAAGAAAAGGGAGAAGGAGAAGGTGATGATGCTGACCTGGAACGGGCTATCAAGCTTAGCTTAGATCCGGCCTTTCTGCCACAAGGTCGGGCACCTGTTGGAGGAGTGACGATCAGGGATCCAGTGTCAGAAGCAACTCCCAAACTGCATGAAGTAGTGGGAAAGGGAAAGGCCGTTGTAACTGAAGAACAAGTAGCTCATTCCCTGATCGATCTGTCAAAGAAGAAAAGAACTACTGATCAGTTTATCCTTGTTAGGCGTGATCAAACTCCTCCTGATTCGACAACTGGACCCTCTTCTCAACCCGATGATGACACATCAGAGAAAGTGATCCATGAATCTTCATCAATGTCTGATTCAGAAAGAACTGAAAGTGAAACAGAAGCCGCTGCTCCTAAAGGTGACAAAGATCAAGATGAAGTAGACACGTCTACAGTAACATCAGGAGTAAGCATTCCTGTCTCAGACCCTGAAAATGAAACATTGAGGTCTGGTTGGACCAGACCCTGACCCATGAAAAGAAGACCAGACTGGATCAGTCTCTGGTAAATTACATGTGTCTTCTTGATGGAACCAACCTCTCTGAGCACATGGATGATGAATTCCTCGCCACAGCATACCCAAAGGTTCTTGGAAAACCTGAAGCACATAACTGGACGAATAGTGTCATACGATGATAACCAGAAAGTCATTTGGTTCCTAATGTCTTCCATGAAAATCTCGATGACACATTACTTTGGAGGATCAATTCCTTTTTGACAACCAAACGAAGTTGAGCAGGATTAAATACAAGGTAGAGAGTATCTGAGTCCACCATACCTGTCCAGATCAGACAGTAACCTCAACTCCTCCAGTGATTGTTCCCTTCACAGAGGTCTCATCTTCTAAGCCGTCATTACTGGTCACTCCTCCACCAATCAACACGGAAGCTACAACAATCACCACATCTCTCCCTGAAATCACTCCATTCATCGCCCTTCAGCTAAGAGTGGCAAGATTAGAGCAAGAGATGTCTGAAGTAAAGAAGACTGATCACTCTGCTGATGTTTTGGCTTCAATTAGATCCCAAGTTCCTACGGCTGTTGATAATTATCTAGGAACAAAACTTGATGATGCTCTCCTTAAAGTTCTTGAACGACACACTGCAGATTTAATCGAGAAATACTCTGCGTTGCCTGGCCCAGAGTCTGTCAAGAATCAAGAATCTGAAAAGAGTCCAAAGGAGATTATAAAAGCCAAAAAGGAACAAGGTGAGGAGAAACAAGATTCAACTTACTCCATCAGGTCAACTGATGAAGTTGATCTTGAAGAATTTGATCTAAAGAGTGCTCTCTTCAGTCACATGAATAAGAAGAAGTCTGCCAACAGAAATACTACCAACTACCGTCTATACCATGCTCTTATGGAAGCTTTGATAGCAGATGAAGATGCCATGGATAAGGAAGTTGCAGACAAGGTTAAAGACCACAAGAGAAAGCATGATAGTGATGATGATGAAGACGATGATGATGATGAAGGCCCTTCAGCTGGATCAAACCAGGGTAGGTCAACAAAGAGAAGGAGATCTGATTCTGCCGCTTCTGGGTCAGCTAAACCTCCTCCGAAAGCTGATGACCAAAGTTCAAAGAAACCAAGGGAGTCTGAGGCATCTGCTTCCAAACAACATCCAACTCTCTCCTCAACTGGATGGCAGATCACTGACACAAGAGAGGCTGGTGTTGACTCTTCGATGCACAGATCTGATCCCGAATCAGAACATTCTGAACAATCTTCAGATGACATTTCAATGCAGGATGAAGGGAATGACTCAGATATGGAGGACACTGACAACGCTCACATTCCCAAGGTGTCGACCACTACGTGGTTTAAGCCGATTCCAGAAAGCGAGAGACCTGCTACACCTGAACCAGAATGGACCATTCCCCCGAATGATTTCCCGGAACCAGAACATAACTGGGCAAATGCATACGCCACAACGTATAAAGTTCCTGAGGAAAACAAGCTTCAAAGGAAGACGTATGATATTGGGTCATTCATCAAATGGTTCTGCAGACGAACAGGAAAGAAGAAGCTCTGCAAAGCTGATTTAGAAGGTCCAGCATTCAACCTTGTTAAAGCCTTTCATAAGAACAGCGTCTTTCTTCAATATCAGATGGATGAATGCCATAAGCTGCTGACAAATAAGGTTGACTTGAGTAATCCTGAGGGTCATCAAATTCCACAAAATATAAATGAACCACTGCCCTTAGGAGGACCACCAGGTCAGGTAACTATTCAACCACAATTCTTCTTCAATAAGGATCTGGATTATCTGCTGACAGGTGACAAAGAGCGAAAAATTGCCTTATCCATATCCAAGCTCAAAGCCGCTCGTTACCTAGACTTTGGCCTTGAAGAATTAGTTCCATCTTTGTGGGTTGAAAGTGAACACGAATATGACATCAGTGCGGTCTATGGCATCACTCACTGGTGGTTTAGGAGGAAGGAATTCTATATCAACAAACACAGTGAGTCCTCTGATCGTGAAGCAGTCAGATCGCAGATGCGAATTCTCAGTGTGATCAGTGTCAAAGTGTTTGAAAAATATGGATACAACTATCTAAGAGAGATAATTCTTCGCCGAGCTGATTACCAAGAATATAAGATCTTAGAAAAGGATTTCAAAAATCTTTATCCAAATGATTTTGAAGATCTATTCCTTCTTAATATTCAAGAAAAGCTCAACCATCTGCCCAAGACGAATAGACAGTCTTCACACCAGCAGTCAATATGTGGATAAGAAAAACCTGGTGGATCAGGAATCAGTGTGGAGACTCTGCAGCTCGAGGATTGAAAGTTATCAAACAAAGATCACCTTGAACGTCTAGTTGGGATGCAGCCGAATATTACTTCAAAAAAGACCTATACGATCGTCCTAAGCCAAGAGCAGTTGTCTACAGAGAATAAATGATAAGAAAGCTGATGAAGGTCTGAATGAGCTTTTACAAGTTTAGTGATGGGACGTTTGACTAGAGCATGTGAAGCTGGACCAAATGGTTAAAAGATTTCATCTGTACGAGTACAATAAGGGCGGGAGGACTAGGGAAGTGGTCAGAGGATGGACAAGAGAAGAAGCGCAAAAGACTTCATCACAGCACTCGAGAAAAGGGACTACAAATAAGAAGGATCTATAGAAGTCTAGAACTTTGTGAGGAAGAATATGAGTTATTGAATACAGGCGGATCAATAGAACTACGTAACGACATGTCTTACAATCAAGAGGTCAATCTTATTTCTTATTGTAAATTAACATACCATTGTACTTTAGAAGGTAGTTAATCTCTTGATAGTTAAGAGTAGGAGTAATTATATCCTCAACGATGAGGGGGAGCAGTTATATGTATCTTACACGTCTTGCGAATTAGCCCACCACTTTTCTCTCCAAAATTTTATAAATATTAAATCATTGATATCCAAAATGTCAAAAGGTTTAAAATTTTTGTAAGGGGATGAAAATGTGATTAAAAATTATGTGTATTAATAAAGATCAATGATTTTTAGGTCTCATATACTCCGCCCAACTGTGCTAAACAATTCTTGATACGAAGATCATTTTGAGGGGGAGGGTTTCTTTTTTTTTTTTTTTTCTTTTTGACAGATGTCAAAAACAATTGAGTACTAAACGCTTGATATTTATATCATAAGTACCTTAGAATTGATTTTCATTGGTTTTATGGAACAGGAGAACAGGTACCAAAAGAGCCGACCATGCATCTTACTTATTGGATTTATAAGGAGGTAGGTTAGGTACTATTCCCAATGATCCTGCCATAACCGGAGGTATCTACCCAGGGACAATCCACTAGTTAGTGTAGAAGTCCTTAGGTATGACATGAAAAAGGAGTAAAAATGAGAATAAGGGAAAAGTGCCGACTGAGATGGAGCTAGTACTGGAATAAACCCAACAAGGTTCTAGTCATGAAGTCTCGGTAAGCACTAAAGGGGTTGAAGAATTAAAAAGAATTATAAAGATAAAGGGTGTAAAGAAAGAAGCCCTCCATTCTCTTAGGCAAAAACCGGGTCAATTCATATGCTGCCAGAATCACTAAGGTGATTGCTGACATTGAAGATCAACATCATAGACCCAGTGATGCAATGCACAACCCTCCCTAGCCACTCAGAATCTTTCAAAAGATCTCTGTTTCATTTCTCACAGAGACAAAACACGTTATCTATTGACTTTCTCACTCCGAGTTAGTTGATATTAAACAGGTGGCAGTCTGCTCCAGCCTCCGATTACTAAAACCAAAACGCACTATTGAGTCTAGAGCCAAGAGATCGTTAATTAATCTCGTTAGGACACATATCCAATTCTCTTGTCTTTTATACACTGTGGAAACAAGTCTATCCTAAGAGTCTTACGCATCATCCTTGTGATGTTGCCAGAACATCCAAGTGAAACGATAGTTTTTCACAATGAAGATGGAAATCTTGCTAGAGCCAACATCAAACAAGCTCTAGGTAGGTGACTTGTGCGATTCTACAAGAATCAAACTTGTGTCAACTGGAAAGAAACAATGGTGCGATTATGTGTTAATCAAACTTGTTCCAGTATAAGAATGACGGTATTTATATTTGAAAACAATCAAAACTCTATAAGTGTTACAAAATTCTTTCATAAGGAAACACTTAGACTATCTTTTCAAATTCAATTTTCACTTTATTTACTAACTGTTTCATTACAGGATATTTTAAAGATGGAGATGGAGATGGAAATTCCCTGTTCCTGAGATGTCAAATAAATAACCGAATGCCAAGACACGACCTACATTGTTAGATGTTATGAAAGACCTCATAAAGGTTTCAAAGCTTTCGCAACTCTGATGTATGTATCATTCAAGGCAACAAGATGTTAATCCATTACAAGATGATGTAAGATTATGTTTGGGCGATGATCTCAAGAAAGCTCAAGATCACTGTCAATAAGTCAAGGTAGATGAATCTAAAGATTCCTATCACCAAAGGTACAAAGAGATCAAATGCCTACAGTAAAGACTGAATGTGATTATAAGCTTGTATTTTCAGGGGTGACCTCCCTTAGGGGGAGATTGTTAGATATTAGAAAAAGACTCGGTCACCCCGTGTATTTTATTGTTTAGTATAGCTCGTAGTTTAATAGTTAATAGTACGTTTTTTGGTTTTAAGTCGGGTACGAATACCCGGTATATTGTAAGTACTATATATAGCCTCTTCTAACTTTGGAAGAGGTAAGCTAGTTCATTATTTCCTTTTACAAAAGAAACACTTTCTCTCTCTAGACTATTCTCTCTCTAGTGTTTCTCTCTCTAGAAACTAGCCAGGTCCAAGAATCGACCCCGTGTTATGATATAGGATATACCACAATCTACAGGGTCAATAGATTCCATACCATATTTCTTCAACGATTCTAGAGCATATTTAGACTAGTTTATAAAGATGCCTCTGGGATTTTGTGAAATCTGTAGTCCTAGAATAAAATGATATTTTGCCCATCATCGACATCTTAAACTTTAAACACATTACTTTTTGAAAATTGGTCAACATAATTTAGGTTGTAGTAGTCGCAAAGATTATATCATTCAACATTGCTTTTTTACCAATATCTTTGGCCTTGTTTCTGATGATCAATGTGGGATCACGGTTCCTTTACGAGAAGTTCAGAGAGAGTAGAAACTACGACAATAGATCGTTACCACGGCAAGGAGCTTGTTTCAACTATAGAGAGCCTTATTAAGCTTGTACAAACATGATTCAGATTGTCTTGATCTACAAACCCGTCCGGTTGACTAACATAAACTTCTTCGCGCAGAATGCCATTCAAGAATACCGTTGATATCATCAAATAACGTCATACTTTACTATTATTTATCCCACGTATTTTACCTACTTTTATATAATTATTGCAAGATAATGGTACTTAATTGCTTAAAGTTTATTATTGCAGTAATTATGGAGTCACTTGTAAAGAAGAAGCAAAAATGCGCAATTCTAAAGCTTAAACAAAAGGCGTAATTCTGGAGCTTAAACGAAGACATTTGAAGAAAGTCTCAAAGTGCATCAATACGCCGTACCCAACAAGGAAGATACGGCGTATCTGCGCCAGCTCATCACTAGAACGCGTATTGATCAATTCCCGATCCGGCGTATCCACTACTCTCCAATACGAAGATTCGCATTTATTATGATTGATGGTAATTAATCTTGATTGATTTGATCTTATTGCGGTCCAGGGATTTTCAGACACTATAAATACGAGACTCAAATACGAGTTTCAGTGTGCAAAAACATATTCTCTGTGTAACATACTTCTGAAGTTGAATTTCTCAAGCCAAGAAAAGCAGCCAAGGTCGAGCACCAAACCTAATTCCATAGAAGACATCGTGTAATTCTTACTTTCTTAATCATTCGATTTTTTTAATTGTTTGATCACACTTGTAATAATGACAATGATTGTGGGCTAATACCCTCAGGTAATAGCCATATTAATGAAGATTATTGTCACACCTCCAAAATCGTACGGCAGCGGAATAGTAACATTGGGGTGCGATTTCATAGTCCATACGCACAAGTCACAGAAAATGACCTCAAAAGAGACGTTTAAATAAATTTTACATTCGTTATATTAAAATCAGAGTTTACAAAGGATCCCATTTATAATGCAATATAAACATTTTTTTTAATATTTGTCGAATGGTATACAAGTTATTAAGCCTTCAAAAATATATCCGCGCGACTCAAATGCTCCCAATGCTCCACTAGCAAATAATAACCTGAGAAAATACATGCAAAAACGTCAACAATAATATTGGTGAATTCACAGGTTTAAGTAAATAAGTGTTGAAATAATTTAAGAAATATTTCAGAAGAAAAGAAGCGTTACGCCATTTCAAAGTGTTATTTCCGAAATCCAAGAAGTGATGTTTCAAAGAAGCGTTCTGTCTTTGTCTTTAAATTAAGAGCTTAGTTGGACCGGCAGGTGACCCGTAATGTTTCAACAAGTATGTTCTTGATTAATTGATAAAGATTTGAATAGTGGACTACCAGTATATAAAATACCGTCAAACAGTAAGTGGGTAAAGTCCCGATGGGCTAGGGTTTATCAAGATCACCATTTCTTTAATCCCTAGATAGATTATAATTAAACTAAAAGGATGCTTTATGCGGATACGTTAATTGTGAAAGGATTCAACGTGTCTAGGTCTTAGGATGATGTCCCGCCTAAGTCTTAAGAATGATATGCCGCTTCGAGATAAGAAATCATTGCACTATATAAACGAACCAGCGTTTAATCGGATTTAATATGGCTAATACGGTTTTCTATTATTTGGCTTGTACCGCTCTTTTATCTTCTGATTGTTTTCTTGCATGTTTATTGTGTTTAGAATTGATTATTGTCACCATAAAAACCTGTGCCAGTCTCTCAGGCTGAAAACCCCCCAATCCTATTAGAAAACGTATATAGCATAGGTTTAACAAGTAATTAGAATTAACTTAATTATAGTAATTAAAATACTGATAGAATATAAGGTTAAAAACCTCGCTCTTAGTGTTCGACACCCTACTTACCACGAAACTCCACCCGATCGGGTACACTGCCCGTTAAAGTGTTGTTTTAGGATAAGTCGGCTAAATATAAATTTAAAACTTGGTAATCAATAAATTGACCCTACACGACAGCACATCAAGTTTTTGGCGCCATTGCCGAGGAGTGAAGTTGTTTAATTCTTGTTTGTTAGTATTTTAGTTTAGATTAATTTGCATATTTGTGTGTTTGTTTAGTGTGCATTGTATATTTTTGCATATTGGGTGTTCGTGTGTTTTCTGCATTATTACAGTCTTCTGTAATATTCTGAGTCGAATACTGAATACGGCCGTATCCACCAGTTGGATACGACGTATCTACCTTTCCACTCAGAACAGCGTATTGACTTCTACAGTCTAAACGGCGTATCTGTTCTACCAAACAATACGGCGTATTCTGAATAATCAATACGGTATACTGACCTTTAGAGGACATACGACGTATTAAATTTAATTAAATAGGCTATTCTTATCTGATACAATTACAATAGGTTATTTTTCGTATTAGGATTTCCTGTTTATCGTGTTTCTTCCGAGGAGGGCTCAAACCTACTGCTCATTTGGCATTATTTTTCAAGAAAAAGTCGTTTAACGGATGGCAGAAAAAACGACTATATCTCCGTTACCCGCAAAAACTGCATCTTTAATGATAACGAAGGAAGAATGATCGAGATAAATTTTGTCAAGATACAGGGAACATTTTTGGTCAAGATACGAGAAAATACTTTCAATGGGGCAATAAGAGAAAACGTGCTTGAGCACATTAATAAATTTCTCAAAGTATTTGGGTCAATCAAAACTAATGGGGTAAGTCAAGACCGATTTAGGCTTAGCATCTTCCCTATTTCACTCGCAGGTGCCGCGCGGGAGGGGGGGGGGGGGGGGTTTTGGGGGAGGGGGGGTGGGAGGGGTGGGGTAGAGGCCGTAGGCGTGAATGGTTTAAAAATGATTGTCTAGGCTCAGTTATTTCTTGGGAATAATTTGTGTAGAAAAAAGTTCATTCAAAAATTCTACCAACTTTTGGATGACAATGAAGAAATAAAAGCAAAGGAGGATGATGACCCCGACAATATTATTGACATCTTCAAGATCGAAGGAAATTTATTCGACTACGAGACATCCTTGTGTAAAGCACTCAATGACTTCAACTACCTCCTTAAAATTGACAAGGACCTGTTTACTTTTGATATCCAAGGAATTGGGACTTACGAGGAATATGAGTTGAATAATCCTGTGACAAAGGATCTTGAGGAACCATGGTCAGATAAGGGGTGCAAATATCAACTATGTGGTCACTATATGTGAACTCAGATCATTTTAAAAGAAATGGAATAACCAAATGGCCCACATGTAGTTCGGATATTGATGGGTTTTGTTACGATGGAGAGCTACATGGGATGGTTCGGGTTGGAAGCATGACTTATTTCCAAGATCACAAGTGGTATGATGAATTAGCTGATGGAAAACTAAAATAAGAAACCTTAATGCACAAAGCAAAAGTTGAAGAATCATAGGGAAATGCGACTCCTGGTGTGATGAAATTCTCATGGTTAATAAATAGTTTTGGGAACTTCCAAGAAACTAGTCCTTATTGTGCTAGAAAAGTACCTGGACGTTGGTGGAAAGTAAATGCTCATGAAGTAGCTACATTCACTTGTTCTGGATTGTTATGGGCTGAGACATACTGCAAAACATCAAAAATAAATAGGTCATAACCCTTATCTTGAGGTTAATAATATCTTTGGTAGAAATTATGATATAAGCAATGCTCAAGACAATCAGGGGCATGAAGAACGCAGGGATGATCCCACTCTTGAACCATCAGTCTGCAAATCGAGATGATGAAGTACTCATTCAATGTTGACGACGAGTACATTGCCATAAAAAGCAGTCCCGAGGGTACCTTAACCACTCAAAAGACAACCTCGACGCTTATCAAGAACTTTTACGTATCAACAAAAGTGCTTCTCGGGAGACAACCCGATTATTTTTCCTAGTCACCCCCATATGGCGTATCGAAACATTATGTTACGGCGTATGGATGTGTCTGGGACTTTATCAGTTCTGTTTATTTAATTCCAATATTTTAAAGTATGAAAAATTGTTTTTCAGAAACAAATCGACGTATCTAGGGTTGGGATACGGCGTACTCCCTGATCTGGATCCTCTTACAGCATTTGTTTATTAGTCTCTCCTGCATTGTTCCATTGTATAACCGAGATAGGAATTGCACATTTGTATTCTAATCTTTTATGCAGGACCTTGCTATAAAGAAATTGACGCTATGGTATACTCTGAAAAAGACGTGTGTTGAACTCGTACGAAGCTTCTGATGCCTTGTCAACACACTTTTGCTCAAGAACTCAAATTGGAGAATCATCTCGAGCAACATATCAAGGGAGTTCCTCGTTCTAATTTTATTTCCCATTTTCTTAATTTTTTTTATTTATACAACGAGGAACTTGTCCTTTCTTTTACAAATAATATGCCATATGCTTAAATTGTGCCAAATGATAATTCAAAATGATAGACGGAACTTTTGTACATCTTTACTTAGTTACTATGGACTTGCTGCTCTATTAAGCCATTATTGCCATTTTGTGATGATATTAAAGCCTATTCCGTTTCCAAATGCTTACTAAATATTCCATAAAAAATTATGAGTGTGCCGGTAATGTAGTAGACTTTAGAACTTGGATCGTGTTATTTCACATAGAGACACAAATGATGAGTACTAGGGATTTAGGGTTGGTGATACTTTTTTAACTGGGTATATTTCTTGGGAATACTCCATAAGCCTAATTGTTGTAAATTAACTAACTACACTGGTTAGTTAAAATCCCGTGTAACCCTTTGCTTACTCTCACTATAAGAGTAAGATCCCTTAGAAAAACCTGCTGAGCTATTCATGTCTTTTTCACACCATATGTCTATTTCGTTACACCTTTACACCTTAGCCTACCCTGTAGATTAAGCCTACTTAATCAAAGTTGCTAGTTGCTTTTGTGTTTGTATTTCCTATGTCAAAGTGAAATTTTCTATCTCTGTTATAGTCGAGAAATTACACAATGCAATGGGAAAATATGTAGCTCGTGTATTTTGCTACTTTTGCGATTATGTATTATGTCCGAAGATGAAGTTTTTAAGGAAAACATTATCCGGAAAAATTATTGATTGTGGAAAAGTCGGTGAAATTACAAAGAAGTTTAATGTTATGAAAAAAAAAATGCGACGAAAAATAGAAAAATTCATATAAGGAAGGTTGTTTTTTAGTCAGTTCGCTATGACTTAAAACCATATAGAAAATTTTGTGAAGGATTCCCCCATAATTCAAGGAATAAAACGTCAACGATGTATAGTTTTGTATTAAAAGTGGCCGATATCACCACTTTTGTAAAAGTATGTAAGTTTGGGATGTTCGGGAAGTTGACCGTTATGGGAACGCCAACTTAGGTTGTCTTTGTCATCTCTATGATTGAGGTGTTTGTATATATTTCGAGTCTTTATCATGGAACGGTCAGGGAAAAGTTACTAGCATTCTTACTATTTTTTTCAAGCTTAATATAATTTGTTTTGTGAATTTTATTTATCAACAAGTTACTCCTTTACCTAACCTTTAACCATGAGTTTTTTAAACTCGAATGTGGTTGTGTACGAGCATGTTTGTCTATTCCGTCTTTTACAGCCATGTTGCAATGTCTAGCTGCCTTGTTGGTTTATTACTTTTGGTGAAAGTTAGAAGATCCCTACCCTATATCATTCTTCATCCTAACCTTTGGTTAAACTCGAATGAGGATGTGATCAAACACACATGTCTATTCCGTCGTTACGGCCTGTATTGTGTGCTCTCTAGATGGCCTTGTTGTGTGCGGGTTTTATCGGTTGAAAGATTGTTAGAATGATACTCTTAGCCTTTATTTAAAAACCTAATTTACCCTTTTGAATTGTTTTTCCCTTAGGATCTGTGGTGGAGATGTGTATCATTGCCAAGCATATGATACGAATCTAATCATGACCGAGCAAATGAGCGTACCACTTAAATGTTACATCCTAGATTAGTTGAGTGATTTGAGTGATTTTATTTTCATATTTTGTGAGGTGCTTGGTCTTGTACAGGTGATTAAATCAAAAGAAGTGCTTAAACAGAAAAATCCTTGACTTCGGTTACGATACATTTTCAATATAATCTAGAGTCTACTTAAGGACAAGTATGATTCAAATGGGGGGATATTTGTTGACATCAAATAACATCACATTTATATCATTATTTATCCCGAAAAAACTAACCACTTTTGTATAATCATTGCAAGAATGTGTACTTAATTGTTTAAAAGTGTTATTTGCAGTAACTGAGGAGGGATTTGTGAAGACAAGCTAAAAGATATTTTGGAGCTAAAACAAAGACATTTGAAGATTACTCATTTTTGACCAATACGTCGTATCCGGAATAGAGACTATGTCATATTCAGCGCCAAGTCTTCACAAGAAAAACGGCGTTCTACAAATTCTCAGATAAGGCTTAGACACATTCTGCCTTCGCCGTATTCCAATGAAGATAACAATTTAGAGATACAAGATATTATATTTTGTGAATATATATTATTAAATGATCATAAAACTTTGCATGCACTCCATGGGATACACCCCAATACGCCGTATTAGCCTAGCCTAATACGGCGTTATCCATCCTTTTTCAGAGGCTATAAATAGAAGACTCAAAATATGAGTGTTTCTCGATGTGCAAAATTATTATTCTTCATACCATACACTAATTGCGACGATTTTCTGAAGAGAAAAGAGCAACCATAACGGGTCAAGCAGCGTCCGATTCCTATAGAAGACACCGTGTAATTTTTTTACTCTTGGTAATCAATAATTTTTTGTATCGTTCGGTAAAAAGTTTAGTTTACCTTGGTTATTTGCTCACACTTGTATAATCACAATGGTTATGGGCTAATACCCTTGGGTATTATCCATCTTAATGAAGATTTAATGTTTGGTTTGTCTTAAATTGATTTTATTAATTTATCGTTGATAGTTTAATTATGTTTGACACATGATACTTGTTCTACGTGTTGGAATATGCGACATTATCATTCAACTGGGTCTAGTTTTCGCTAACATGTGGAGCTTAGATATTGGGATAGATCTACATTTCGTTATTTATATTATGGACACCAATAGGATCACTGGCACAACCCGAGTATGTAGGTTCAACGTTATCCTTAGCTAAGTTAGTTGATTTTTAATTACGTAAATATTTATAGTCGTTATACTATATGTGGTTGATTAGAATTTCCATTTATTAGTGAATTTCATTCTGTGATTTAGTTTCTATTTGTTTTTAGCATCTAAGAAAGTCAAAAAAATATTTTATTGCTCCGAGAGCGTAAATATGTTAATTTTGTATTTTTTGTCATTTCCCCGAGTTTTTGTAAAAACCGTGTTTTATGAGGTTTAACGTTTTATTAGAGGTTTTAAACTATATTTAGTGGGACGAAATAAAAACTTTACGAAATGTGGTGGCCCGTGCTTTTGACCGGTTATGTGTGACTAAAATAATCGCTTTGTACTAAACTTGCAAGGACTAAATGAAAGGAGGGACCTAAATTGCCAAGTTTCCAAAGATGTTTTCTATACATTACAACATCTTTCCATACATAATAACTTTTAGTAATTTTAGTCACTTCCTCCCTTCTTCCTATCCTTTTGTCCGTTTGATGTCAAACACACAAATCTCACATTTCTATTTGTTACTTACATGCATTTCAAATATATTAATACCTTATTAATCCTTGTTCAGTCCTCTACATTCTCACTAAAGAAAACCTTACAGGCATTGAGTAATTATAGAAGTTGGGTTTTTAGTCTATTTCTATTGATTTTGGTGTATATGAAAAGTGTTTCTAGTTGATAGATTGTTGTTATATTGAAGTGGTTTGGTTTAAAAAGGTGGTTTGGTTATCTTGCTTGTTTTGTCCGTACGATTTGGTCAAGGGGGAAACATAGTCAATCTTGTTATTGCTTTGTGAGTATTTACTTCTGATTATGTGTTGATAAAATTTAGTGGTTCTTGCTTTATGTGGATGTATATTGTTGTTGTCTATGTGCAAAATTTATTTCTTATAAGTGTTACAAGTAATGAAACATTGTTTGATAGGTTCTTGGTAAATGTGTTTTTAGGCTAGGTTTTAAACATGTTTGGGAATGGCTGGTTTTGGTTAAATAAATGAGTTTTGGTTTGACTTTGTTGTTGCCAGAATGTTTGACTTGACAATTGTGTCGAGAAATTTTTGAAATCTAAATTAGGCTTTTGAATATGATAAATGATGTTCTAAGGTCCGTTTTGATATAAGGTAGGCCTTGTAACTCCTAAAAACGAAGATTTTACGACTGAGTCAAGTTTTGGTTATTTTTTGGTAAAAAGTCAACTATGAAGTTTGACTTTTAAAAGTCAAACTTGCGTGTACATTTGAATATAGTTTATAACAAGAAAATGATTCGTAATGTTAGTTAAACTAAGATGAAACTATAAGTTTGGGTTATATTATCTTTACTTTCGGCAAGCTTTCTAAAAATGAAAACTTTATTGAAAACGTTATGATATTGTTAAGTAAGTCAAAGCGAAATATTTTGCGTCGCACTTGGAGATTCTAGTATATGATTGTATATACGTAATAGTGATATTTTTATAATATTTATATATATATATATATATATATATATATATATTTATATATTATATATAATAGATATATGCAAGTATGCAATATAAGATTTATGTTTTACTATTTAGTCAGTGCCGTATATTTATGTACTTATAGGTCGCGGTGGAGACGTGAAGTTTTTTGAGCTTGTTGATTGATTGATTGATCTGGTATCATTTGCTTATAGGTGAGTTCCATATCTAGCATTAAATTCTTTTAAATTATTTTATTATCGTGGGGCGATACATGTTTGTTTTATAAATAGAAAATAAACACATTTGATTTTTATGGTTTGCTGGACCCGATTATGCAGATTGTTTCGGAATATGTTGTATTGTTGAAGACCCCTTATATCATGTTCCGTTATTGCCTTGTTGTCGAGGTAAACTGCTAATGCATTAAATAGATCTATTGGGTTTGACAACCTGTCCCGGGGGTTTAAAATCCATGTGACCTCCCTGTCAAAACGGGACATTTTGTTCATTAGTAATTAGTGGTAGATGACAATAATACCTTATTTGGGGCACCTTTTAGCATATGAAATGCCATATGTTTTGTTAACGTTCAGTGTCATAAGCTTATTGCGTGAAAGAAAAGAAGTTGCTATACATTGCATTTGTTGCTTTGTATTCCTGAGAACTAATAATGTATTCAAAGGTTTTACTTATTGTTTTATTTAAACTTTATGAATTTCACTCAACTTTGTTGTTGATGTTTTAAACATGTTTTATCCCAAGTAACCAAGACTGAAGGCAACGATGGCGTGGATGTGTCGTGCGTGTGGTGATGGATTTTATGGAAAGACTTCTTGTGTGTTCCGGTCTTTCAAAAACAATATCTTATTTTGTGTCTAAAACAATATCTTTTATTTGAAAACAATTTGTTTTTCATGGTTTGTAATAGACGGTGGTTACGATTATGTGGGACCTAAACGCACTTTTAACTCTGAATATATATGGAACACATGTTTGGTAAACGTCTTATTTGAGTCGTTTTCTATTATCGTGGTGACGAATGCTATTTAGCAACACCAAATTGTGAATTTCCGCTGCGTAATCCGATACCCCTCGGGGCGGGTGTTATAGATTGGTATCAAAAGCTTCGGTTGTAGAGAACTAGGTTGTTTTCAAAACTCGGATTGTAGTCATGTTAGATTTCAAAGTAATGTCAAGAGTCTCGGTTGGTAAGGAATAGGTCGAGTCTTTGAAAAACTTACTTCTGACGCTTTATACATGACACGCCGATACTCCTCGTTGCCATTGGTTACATGTAAGGTACATTTATTAATTGTTACGTGTAAGTATATTTATGTATGTATTATATGTGTGATTGGTTAAGTATGGATATTTATGCATATGTTGGATGTATAAAGTATTATGTATTGGTGCATTTGTGCATGTGTTGTATGCATAAAATATCATGTGATTATATGATAAATCTTCTATTATGTATGCTTTGAAAATTAACTTAGTTATATGCAGGATTAGAGAATGTCGCGAATCGTAAATTTTTGTTTTTTGCGCTTTTATGCGAACTATTATTTTGATAATAGTGTTCTGATAATAATAAGAAGTGATACGCTATTAAGTAAGTATTATATGATATTTTCTAGATTATCATGTGTGAATGTGATTTTCCTCCCGTTCTCATGATCATGATGTACCCATTGTTGAGCAGAATCAACATGATGATGCTCCTGTTGTTCCCGAACCTGTCTTAGAAGATGAAGATGAAGACCCGAAAGAAGACGAATTTAAGGAAGAAGAAGATCCTCAAAAAGAAGATGATATGGAAATCGACATTGAGGAAGATGAAAATGAGCCGGAGTTGACATATCCTTACGAAGAGGTGGATCCTCTTAATCCTTCGCCGTCTGCTTCTGAGTCTGAACCTGATGATGAGATTGAGATTGAGAATCTAATTGAGCATGAGGATGAGACTGTTCCTATTAGTGTCTATGAGGTAGGTGAATCATCTACTGCCGTTATTCCTCGAGAGGATGGTGATAGATTGCTACCTGCCTTCATGAGACGAGATATTGACTCTCTTTTTGGTCGAATGGTCAATTTTTCGAGATGATTGTGTGGTCGCGAGACGGCGCATGCATTGGTCGAGAAGAAAGGAGAGGCAAAGGATAAGTTTTACAGTAAGTTAATTTTGGATTGGGGTAATGAAGTGCGTTCTAGTGTGGAACAAGGAACTGCAGCAATGGAAAAGTTGGTTGAGAAGCTCGGGAATGTTGAAGAAAAAGCTGAGTGTAAGAAAAATGAAGAAGGACCTTAAAGATGCATGGTTGTGAGCATACACATTCCTTCGTATGCATATTGAATAAGTAGAGAGGATCTCTATGGGTCGAGGGTTCGAGCTCATGAATTCTATCAAGAGATATAATAGGGGATTGTGTTTGAAGAATGGACCGCAAAAGTATGCTATTGATGTTCCAATTGGATGATGTTAAGGTCCGTTGTCGAAGCCGCAAGGATCTCCTCCTGATGTGTAGATAGTTAGTTTCTTTTGTAGTTTCTTTATGTTGTGTTATTCACTGAAATCTGAGTTCTCAGTTTCGGTTAGAACTAGACTTTTGGTTGTAACGATTTGAATCATTTATGATAAACAATGCTAATATGTATTAACTCTTTGTGATGAAAAATGAATGACTATCTTTTGATTACTACTTGATGTTGTGTGACTGTTGTTGTGGTTGATTTGTCATTGTATCATGTTATGAGAGTATCATGTTATGAATGCTTACCAGATTGTTTTTTGTGTGATGTGACAAAATCATGCCTCCAAAGTCTGCACCTATGACTCAAGTTGCTATTCGCCGAATGATCAAGGAAAGTGTTGATGCTGCTATTGCTGCTGAGCGGGCAAGTCAAGCGAATGTTAGGAATGATACTAGTGGATCTGGGCCAGTTAGAGGTCGAGCACTGCACCTGCTATTCGTGAGTGCACTTTTGTTAGGTTTATGAAATGCAATCCTGCTGCCTTTCATGAGGTTGAAGGAGCTGTTGAATTGAGAACGTGGTTCGAGAAAACAGAGAGTGTTTTCGAGATCAGTGAATGTGCTGAGGGTAAGAAGGTAAAGTTTGTTGTTGCTACATTGGAAGGACCAGCTTTAACTTGGTGGAAAACTAATGTTGCAACTATGGGTTTAGAGACTGTGAACCAAATGCCTTGGACTGAGATGAAGCAACTGATGACTGCTGAGTTTTGTCCGTAGAGAGATACAACGTATGTGGAGCACGAGTTGAGGTACTTGAGGGTTTATGGAGTTATGACATTGTTGTAATACTCGAGGTTCAATGAGCTTGCAATGATGTTCGCGAATGGTAGAGCCTGGAAAGTGTGTTGGTTGATGCTTATATTCGAGGTTTAACGGATACATCAAGGGTGAATTGACATCGTCTAAGCCTGCTGATTTGAATGAAGCCGTACATATGGCTCACAAGTTGATGGAGCAGAAGTCGCAAGCTAGAAATGAAAGAATTTTGGAAGGTAAGAAGCGAAAGTGGGAAAGCCTTCAAAGTGGATATAGTAATGGTAAGGGCAATCAAAAGGATAGCTCTCGTCAGACTTTACAGAATAACAAATGCAAGGAATCGCGAGCATGGTTACCGCTCCTACTAATGAAAGGCATCCTTTGTGTGAATCGTTTGTTTTTACTCCCATGTTGGTCAGTGTACGCAAGCAAATGTCACAAGTGTGGAAAGTTGGACATTTAAGGCTAGGTATTGAAGGAGAAAGAGTATTGCTACTGGTGCTAAGCTCAGCCTATTTGAAATTGTTATGATTGTTGGAGTGGCAAGGTCATTCTATGGAACCGATGTCCGAAGAAGGAATATGCTTTTGCACTTTGACTATTCTATTTTATAGGCTATGAATATTCGGAAAACCTGAGAGTTTTTGAATCCTAAGGTCCGTGAGTCCCGATACTAGTCTTTGTGGGGTGTCAAAATCCTGGCCACTTACCCACAAGGTTAGGATGTGTCGAGACGAAAGTCGCTACAGGGGATGATCTCGCCTTTAAACTCATTATTCTAAGGTGGAACGTAAAGCATAGTATATTGCAAAAAGTTGATCCATGGTTGAAATTCAAGATAGCACACTCACTTAAGATATAATAAATGTCGGGAGTAAAAAGTTTACAAGTTGCAAATATGAGTAGTGTTAGCATCCTTACTGATATTTAGCTGTGATTTTGTTTTAAGCTTGGTTTGGATAAGTGAAAAGTCGTGAACGATGAATTTATCCTTTTTGGGGCATTCTCGGAATCGAAATGCATCTTGTTCTATGATCCCTAACAGTTATGAAAATAACGAAAGTCAAAATTATCTCAACTATATATATAAAAAAAAGGAAAACTTTTAGAAAATAGGAAATAGGGGTGTTTTATAACTTGTGATTTCTTAGCTCTCTCAACAAAAATCTTTGCAACTTTTCAAAGGTTTAGTTTGAGGAAGTTTCGAGGTATTTGGTTATAAGGCATTGATCCGTCCAAATCAATACATACAATATATACGCAATGTATAGATACGTAATAATAAGGATAGGCCAATAATAGTATAGTAGTATTTCCGTCGGGTTACGAAATTCACTTTTGACCAAAGTGAAATCTCAAAACCTCCCGGGTCGTTTATTCCCCAACGAAGTGTGAATTGAAAATCGGAAACATTCGTGATCAAGTTTTTTGAATGGTTTGAAAAGGATTGTTATTTGGTTTCTAAATCTACTAATAAAAATGAATTAAACATGTAAACTAAAACAATTAATGCACAAAAACATTTAATGAAAACGAATAAAACGCGACTAAAAAGCAAGTACACTAAAATTAACTCCTAAAAATGCAAACTAAATTTCTAAACCTAAAATAGGACATAATAAATATTTAAGAAAAAGAAAAATAATTTTTTGATTATTTTTGAATTTATTATGATTTAAAAACTAGTTTAATCTAATTAAATCCTAAAAAATAGCAAGTTAAGTTCTAAAAAATTAGAAAAATGATTTTTAAACTTAGAAAAGTCTAAAATAACATAAAAACTCAGAAAACTATTTTTAACTATTTTTAAAATTAAAATCCTATTTTTAAAATTAAAAATAAAAGCTCAAAAATGAAAATAAAAATCTAAAAGAGGTGAAAATGATTTTTCTTAATGTAAAACTAAAAGTAATTTTTATAAATCTAAAAATTATTTTTTTGTAATTTTCTGAATTTTTTTTCTATTTTTTATGATTTTTTGAAAATTTAAACTTTAGAAAAATGATTAAAAAATAAAATTCTAAATGGAAAAATGTGAAAAACTCAGGGAAAATCTAAAATGCAACAAGGAATCAAGGAAAAATAAGAATAACGAAAAAGCAACTCAAATAAGCCCGAGAATAGGTCAATTAAGCTACGGCTTATTAAACTAAAAAGAAAAGTAAAATGTGTTTAAATATTTAAAGAGATGGGACAATAATGAATTGTCCCACCTAGCACAATGGTAAACACGTTTGGTATGAGAGTGAGAGGTCCCGAGTTCGAAGCTGGCAACACCCTCCTTTTTGCTCTTTTTTATAATTTTTGAAAAACAAAAGCTCAAGCTTATAGATGACACTTTCTTAAGCTTTTTTAATGAAGGAGACCTAAGCTGGAAATCACAAATAAGCTCACAAAAAACTCTTAAAGCTGCTGTTACAGAATGTTCTCTTTTAAGGGCTTAAAACTCATTTTGACTAAAAAGCTTAGTCACACTTTAAAATAAGCTCAAATCTAAAAACTAAAGCTAATCATAGAAGCTTATGATATGAGGAAGCTTATTCTAACAAGCTAGCTTAACTGGAAACTCTTAATGCCAATTGAATTTGAGGATTAAAACAGCTAACTCATGAACAAACTCAAAAAGCTTAAAATTAAAAAAAACTTAAATGCTTATTAAGCCAAGTCATAAGCTGAGCTTTTGAGAACTAATTATCCTAACTATAAGCTATAAGTTCAAACAAGAAAATCAATTATTACAACTTAAAATTCTAAAATTAAGAAGCTAAATTCTATTCCTACTGTTTTTGATCTTTTTTTGGCTTTTAAATGACTTTTAAAAGCAAATGTACAAAAGAGAATAAGCTAGAAATGAGAAAATAAAACTTGACCTCTCTTAAGATATATCTAAACAAAAAGCTCACTTAACCTTAACCTTTAAATCCTACTTAAGATTGCTATAACTTGAATCAAAAACCACTGCAGTAGCAGACTGTAGTGGTGCCTATCTGGTGCAATTGGCAAATTGGCCAAAACACCAATGCAGGATTCCTAAAGGGAAGAAACTGCATTACACACTCTTATTAAGTGTGATTGAATTCATTTTAAACACAAAACAATCCTAAGGAGCTTTGATCAAATTTTAACTAGCAAAGAAAAAGCACAAGGCTCCCCTGGTGCTGAGGTAAATAGAATAAGCCATAGAATGAATTTAAGCTTAATCTAACCATAAAAACTAGCTCTAAATCTAATCAAATGTGAAACTCAAACTATCCAAAGAAAAATCACCAATTTGTTTTGACTATAAAAGGTTAACCAGTGTTAAACCAAACACTCCTTTAGCTTATGACAGTTTTCTAAATTGCTTATGAAACTAAAATCCACTTATTAGAACTTCATTACCAGACATTTCCTAGCTTATATCAACCCTAACAAGCATAAATCATTAACTGAATTAACTAGAATCAAAGTATTACAACTATGCTACTTTATTTTTTTGGTTTTATTGGTTTTAATGACAAAAATGAAATATTAAGTCCTAAAATCCTATGACTAAAAATAGCTTAGTAAACATGATAAATAAGCAAACTAGAACATTAATAAGCTCTAATGAACACTAACTAAGCAAATAAGCACAATTGATAAGCAACTAAGCAAGCATTAGACTAGAAATTAAAAGTAAAAGGAATTTAAAAGGGAAACTTACACAAGCTTCAGCTAAACAGAAGCTTTAATTCAATTTAACAGCTACAAGCTCTAGCTTATCCAAATGGATAAGCTAGTATAAGTCCATGGGAGCTCATCCATGGTTAGCTCCCCTTCCAAAAGCTCAAATCCCAAAAGCAAAGGTTATTAAACTATTTTTAGAAGTTTAAGTATGATTAAGATCTAATTGAGCTCAAATTCAAGCTTAAAGACTTGAATGAGCCAATATGAGCTTATGGAAAGCTTATCAAACATTAGCTTAAAACTTGAGAGCTTATGACAGAAAAACAGATTATATAAACTAGAAATGAGAATTTCATTGAATTTCAAAGAGGATTACAAAGCTTAAAACTGAAAATTACAAATTGCTTAAAAGAGAAAATTACATTTAAAGTAAAATTTGCATAAGCTAAAAGTCTATTAAGCTAAAAATTAAAAGCTAAGCAAAAACTGAAAAAGATCCCCCTAATGTGTGTGTGAGAGTGTGCTATATATAGTCTGTTGAAGAAGCTTCTAGGAGCCAAAAGCAGTTAGACGCTCCTCTAGATCCTTGCCATCCATCCTCCCAATCATTGGTGAGTGATTCTTAGCCGTTTGATCAAGTCTTGGGATTCACACGGATTGCCAGCTTGGCAATCCGTGTGATGCTCTTGTGCTTTCTTTCTGAGTATGTCAAGTGCAAAATCCAACATTCTAGTGTGCTTCCTTCACATCCACGTGGCCTCTTTGCTTGTGTTAGCCAATAGGAGCTCTTGAGATTACATTTTTGTCCTTGCCTTCTTGTTCATGACCCCTTGAATTGCCCATTTTAGCCCTTAATTATGAAAACCCCTTTGATTTACCCATAGTTAAATGATGAAGGAGACGGTGAATAGTGAACGTGTTCTTGGCGCCTTTTTTTTGTTTTAACTAAAAACGGGTGTAAAAGGGTTTGGGGTAATTGCATAACTAGTCCTTGTCTTTGTTTTGTAGAAGTGTAATGTTAATTTGATTTTCATTTTTGGCAGGAACAGTCCCTGGACTTATTGTAAATAGAAATGGGCTAGGGTAATGGGCCGGGTAAGGTTTTAATGGGTTTGGACATGGGCTTTTGTTATTTTCGGGTATAGTAGTAAGGAAAGAAGGCCCATTTAGTCATAGGGACTATTTGTGTAACTTCTGACAACTTTGAGGGACTCAAATGGTAATTTTGGGTTTTTGTCTTTTTGAGGTTTGACTTTGTTTGACCAGGGTTTGACTATTTTTGACTGAAGGTTGACTTTTCTTGGCTTTGGCTTTGAATCTTTGGCTTCTCTTGTGCTCTTCCGTTTCCCGTGTCCGTGTTTGCCCGTTTTTGACGGTTTTCTTGTGATTTTTATATATCCGTACCTACACACACAAAACACAAAAACAAGTATATTTTTGCCATTTTAAGTATGTTTTTAGTCATTTAGGGTCATTTTTGGTGTTAACGGATATGTGTATTTTACACTTATCAGGCATATAATATTGCGTGAGGACACGCAATCGTTTAGTTTGGGGAATTTTAATACGTGTGAAAACACATATCCATTTTATATCAAAATAAACCCAATAAAGACCAAAAACATAATAAAAATGGCAAAGATATGCTTGTTTTTGTGTTTTGAATGTGTAGGTACGGATAAAGCAAAAACCACAAGAAAACGATTAAAACCGGGCAAACACGAACACAAGGAACGGAAGAGCACAAAAGAAGCCGGGAATTCAAAGCTCAAAGCCCAAAACCTAAGCCCATAACCCACAAATGCTAAGTCCAGGGACCAATCTTGCTAAGTTTGGAAAGTAGTTTACACTTGGACTTTTATTATACAAACAGAGGGACTAAAACTGCCAATTACCCAAACTTATCCCCTTTTACCCCGAGTCAAACATACACCCCTCTTTCAGTTAAAAAGTGAGTGGGAAAAACAGTTTTAGACTGTTCATTATCTTCCCCAATTAACCCAAGGTTAAAACTAGGGGCAAATGACAATTAAGGGGCAAGAGGGACAATTCAAGGGGCAAAGTACACATGGGCAAAAGTTTACATCACCAAATGCTCTCATTGGTCAATTCCATCAAAGGAATGACACGTTGGATTAAAGAAAGCACAAGGGAATGTTGGGATTTGCACTTGAGGTACTCTCATAAGAAGCATAGAGGCCTCTGACACACGGATGCCACGCTGGCAATCCGTGTGAGCCATAATTCAATCCAACGGCCAAGATTTGACCTCCAATGATTAAAGGAATGAAGGGCAGAGATTGAGAGAATCGTGTAACAACCTTGAGAGCCTAGAAGCTTCATGTAAGGGCTATAAAAAGCCTCACTCTCACACACACAAGGGGAGATAGTTTTTTTTACAATTTTTAGCTTATTTAGTTTATGTAACTTTTCTTTCAAAAATGTTTTAGTTAATGATCTCTCAATGTAATGTTTTATTTCAAGTATTGTAATCAGTTGTTTCCCAATTAATAAAAAATTTCTTATTAAGCCCTTAGTTCTTTCATAAGCTCATATTTTCTTAAAAGTATAATAAGCTGTTAATATTTGAAAAGTTTCTCAAAAGCTCAAACAAACTCATCTAAGTCTCTAAGCTTAGATTGGAGCTTAATAAGTCATTTAATATACTCAAAGCTTTAAAATTAGCATAAAGTGCCTTTGCTTATTTGGACTTTTGGAAGATGAGCCAATTATGAAAGGGTTCATATGGACTTAAACTGGCTTATCCTAAGATAAGCCAGAGCTTGTAGATGCTTATTTGAGCTTAATAGCCTTTGTTTTGCTAAGGCCATTGTATGTTTTCATTTACTTTCCTTGTTTTAATTTCGTAGTCTAAATTTGGTTATCTGCTTATAAACTGCTTATTAGCTTGTTATTTTGTGATTATTCTTGTCTTATGATGATTATTAGTCTTAATTGATAATTTGTCTTAAAGTATTTATAGCTTTAATCTTAGTTGGGATGAAAGGGGCATTAAATTGTCTTAAAATCACTAAAACCCAAAAATAAGTAGCTAGATTTTATACTCTAAATTCTAAGCTTAAATTGATTTTGGATTATGTGTTAATCTTGTTATAATCTAATTGTTATCTGGTTGATTAAGGTTTTCATCATCCCCCCCCCCCCCTCCCACCCCTCACTAGAATTTTAGAATCATAAGCTAAATTGAAAACTGCCATAGTTAAAGGGGTGTTTGGTTTAGTGTTTTTGACCCTTAAAAGTCAAACTGAGCTTGATCTTTCTAATCATTTTAAAATTATTCACTTTTAATCAGTAATAAGATTGTTTTCTTAAGTTAGATTTTAAAATCCAAAGAGCTTAAGCTTGACAAATTTGTTCCTGCACCGGGGGACTTTTCCCATTTCTGTTGATTGTAAAAAAACTTAATCCAAGCCTCATTGAGCTTGGATCTAGTTAAGTTAGACACACTCAATAAGAGTGTGTAGTGCAGGGTTGTCCCTTAAGGACACCTGCATTTTTGTTTTGCCCATTTGGTCAATTGCACCAGCAGTACTAACTGCTGTTAAACTGCTGCCTTTCCAATTGAACTTAAGATAGCTTAATTAGTTTTTAAGGATTTAGAAATTGGAGTAACTATAGTTTATGACAAATAGTGTCAGGTTAGTTTAAAACTTATTTTCAAATTTCTAGCTTAATCTCTAGGTTTAATTTGCTCTTAAATTTCATCAAAAATCCTAAAAATACAAAAACAGTACTAAGTAGATTTAGATTCTTAATTGAGATTTCTAGCTTATAAGTTTAGTTTTCTGAGTTTGCAATTTTGATCAATAGATTTAGTTACCTTTTAGTGATTTCACTTAACTTAGCTTATAGAATTTAGCTTTTACACATCTTAGGCTTTCTAGAGCAACTTTTAGATTTGAATTTAAGCTTAAAATGAGTTGTGTGCAAGCTTATAAGTGAATTTTAGCTTTTAGTGAGCTTAAAAGCTCACTTTCTGTTTACAGCTTTTTCATAAGCTCTATTAGAGCTTATTTTTAAGTTTCAGTTTATAGAGCTTTTATTAAAGTTGATACAAAAGTTGTCCCCTACAACTTTTGTTTTTTAAGTTTTTCATAAAAAACAAAAAAAAAGGAAGTGGAAGTCGGGGGTGAGCAAGACTCGAACCCCCGACCTCAACACCTCAACCTTTTATAAACACACACACTCCCACTTCTTACCACCAGCAGTGCCTTGGGTCTTTTCATAAGACCCTTAGCCACTTTTTTATCTTATTATAGTCATTTTGGCCATTTATAAGCCTAAATACTGTTAAAGCTTATTTCATAAGCTAGTCCATCGGCTTATTTTCGTAGGAATTAAATATTTTGAAGCTATTTTTTCCCCACCCCCTTTTCCCTTTCTGTCATTTTTCTAGAATTTTTAGAGTTAATTTAGTATATTTAAACATTAGTTTTCATTAAAAACTATAAAAAATCATAAAAAATAGAAAAATAATCAAAAAAATATAAATCTTTTTGAAAATTTTCTTTATTCATAAAGTTCATAGGAAAATTAGTTTTGATTTCGTAGGGTCTAATTTGCAAAATTTTTTTCGTTTTCCTAAGAACGAATTCCGTTCTCGTTTCATCGTTTTTTTTCGCGTTTATAACATTCATTTTAACTCCGTTTTTGCTCTAGTTTTCTTTAAACTTGTTTTTTAGTCAATTTAAGTCCATTTAAAAAGAGAAACTCAATTTAGGTTTATATTTTTATAAAATTTAGGTTTTTGGCATCGATATAGGGTCCCCGTTTGCGTTTTTAGTTAAATTTTGATTTCCCGTTATTTGACTTAATTCTTAATTGTTATCATTTGCTTATTTTAATTTGTAGAAGTAGAAAATCAAATCAAACTTTGTATCCCATTCAAATCATTGTCCAAGCATCAAACGTGGTCTCAATTTCACAAGTCGTTGAGGAAACGACCCGGGGAATCATACTTCCCGGTTAAATAACATTATAATATATTATATATATTTGTTGAAGTAGTTTTTCTTTCACCTTGTCCTCAAGGGTAAATTGGTAAATTTCCCATAGTATTATATATTATATATTATAAAAAGCCGTATCAGTCCATATATCAACGAATAATCGATCCTTCCAAGTATTTCATCGGTTTAAGTTTAGCGAACCGACTACCAATGATCTTTCTCTTTTTTGATGCATTTTCTATTTTTTTATTTTTTTAATAACATAAACCTCGGTGCAATTTCACCGTCTTCACAATCATAATCCGGATAACTTTTCCTTTAACACTTCATCTTCGGACATAATTCATAATCACGAAAGTAGCAACATACACGAGCTACATATTTTCTCATTGCATTGTGCAATTTCCCGACCATAACAGAGATAGAAAATTTCACTTTTACATAGGAAATACAAAACTTTTACACAAAAGCAACTAGCAACTTTGATTAAGTAGGCTTAATCTACAGGGTAGGCTAAGGTGTAAAGGTGTAACGAAATAGACATATGGTGTGAAAAAGACAGGAATGGCTCAACAGGTTTTTCTAGGGGATCTTACACTTAAAGTGAGTGTAAGTAAAGGGTTACACAGGATTTAACTAACCGGTGTAGTTAGTTAATTTTACAACATTTAGGCTTTTTGGTGTATTCCTAATAGAAATTTACCAGTTAAAAATGTTTCTCCATCTAAATCCATAGTACTCATCGTTGTGGTCTCGAGTGATATATCAAGCCACGTTCTAAAGTCCACTACATCATCGGTACACTCATAGTTTTTGTGGAATTTTTAGTAAACGTTTGGAAACGGAATAGGCTTAATTCTCAAAATTTGGTATCAAGGGTTATAGTGCGTGAGGTTATGCAACTAGTAATTTTTACAAAATTTATGCTAGAAAGTTTTTTAAGCATATAGCATATTATTTGTAAAAGAAAGGACAAGTAGGCATTCTAATTCTCCATCCCCCCACTTAAATTATGCAACGTCCTCGTTTTATAGATAAAATAATTAAAGAAAATGGGAAATAGAATTAAAACGAGGAATTCCCCTGATATGTTTCTCGGGATGATTCTCTAATTTGAGTTCTTGAGCAAAAGTGTGTTGACGAGGCTTCGGAATGCTCGTATGAGTTCAACACATGTCTTTTTAGAGTATACCATATCTTCAATCTTCCTTATAGCAATGTCCTACATAAAAGATTAGAAGACAAAAGTGGAATTCCTATCTTGGTTATATAATGGTTACAATGCAGGAAAACAATTAAACACACAACTGTACAAGGATCAATACACCGTATCCCAAACCCTAGGATACGCCGTATGGTTCCTGTAAAAACAATTAAAATTTTTAAATTACTAAAATTAAATTACAGACTGATAACGTCCAGACACATCCATACACCGTATCCAGAGGGGTTCGATACGCCGTATGGAGTGTCTGGGAAGACAGACTCGTGCAAACAATTTAAAAACAATTCAAACAATTTAAAAATGACCGGGTTGTCTCCCGGGAAGCACTTTTGTTTCAGCTAGTCTTTAAGTTCGACTTTTTACTTGCCCATTCAATTATCCATCATTCGCTCGCACTTATCCCCGTGAGCGAATTTCTTCATAATCCTTTGGCATGACACGTATTTCATGAAGAATGGCATGCCTAGTGCAACATCTCTTGTTACATCATCATTAACAATGATGATAAAACCTATAAGAATATAAAATTTTCCAACGAAAACTGGTATATTTATTAGAGCTCCGGCTGGACTTTTCCCTTTATGATCGTCCTTGTCCTTAATGATAGAATAATAAAAGCTCTTGATTATTAAATTAATGGACAAGGAAGGGACGAAGTCAACATTAACATTTTTATACCCAATCGTGCAAGAAAATTTCATTTTATAACAATATTCAGAACTGGTTTTATCGTTATCAGGTTCATTGACAAAAGTTGTCTCAAAATTGACATCTTGATTCATCTCGGGTTCTAGAGGTCTATCCAAGTCATTTAATTAAATGTAGTTACCATAAACTGGGTCGAATGACTCGTTATCCTCTCCTATAAGCTTTGTTTTTGAATCAAGATCTTTCAGCATAAAGACCCTCCTGATTAAGCTAGTAGCGGGCTTAATAATTTTGAAAACAAGTTTTTCTTCCTCGACCCTTAGAGTAATTTTTCTTTTGTAAACATCAATCTTGAAATGGGCAGTAGACAAAAATGGCTGACCGAGGATCAAAGGGACATCGTCATCCTTAGGTATGTCCAAGATGATAAAGTCTATGGGAAAATAAATTTGCCAATCCTTACTAGCACGTTTTTAGCAATACCCCTTGGTTGTTTTAGTGTTTTGTCATCCAGTTCAATGGTCAACCTAGTGTGAGATGAAATTCCTAGACTAAGATTGGTGTAGGTAGAAAATGGCATAACACTCACACTTGCTCCTAGGTCAACAAGGGCTTTATCAAAACAAACATTATGAATAAAATAAGGTAAAGTAAAGCTCCATGGGTCTTTTTCTTTCTGAGGAAAGGTGTGATCATAAGCATCCAGAATCTTCACATCTTGTTCCTCTCTCCAATCATCACAGCAGTAGTTTTGTAGTTGCCTTGGGAAGGGAACTATTTCAGAAAATATTCTTCTGTGCTGTGAACCCGATACGGCGTATGGACAACATCCCATACGATGTATCTCAGATGAATCAGCTTTAGCGATTGAGATCGATTTTACATGGTCCCTTGGGTTTGGTTCTGTTGAACCAGGCAGACCTCCGGCTCCTCTCTATTGTAAGACTTTGCTCATTTGACCAATTTAAATTTCCAAGGTCTTAATCGATGCTCCTTGATTTCTTATAGCTGCATCGGTAGAAGCTCGAATCTCCTTGATTATGTTCGAGTTCTCTTCGTGTCTCTTTGTTGACTCAGCTATGAATTTGGTCAGTGATTCTTCCAATGTTTGTCTTCGATGAAGGTACGAAGAATTTCTGTTGTTGCGTTGGTAGAATCATGGCCCTGCTGCTCTATATTGTCCTGCAGGTTGATAGGGTGCTCCAAACTGTGTATAATAAGCCTCTTCAAGAGTATTCCTCTCTTCCTTGAGTGGGCAGTCCTTTGTGTAGTATGGTCCTTTGCATAAGTTGCATCCGACCTGAGCAGCGTATACTTTCTCGTTGACTTTCTTAATCTCTCACCCGAGGTTGTTGAGCTGGGATTGAATAGCAGCTATTCCGTCAAAAGTTTTAGTACTTCTGGCTTTTGAGGATGTTCCATTATGCCATTTCTAAGAGTATTCGGCCATTTCTTGGATGGCTATTTTTGCATCAGCAGCAGTTTTAGTAGGAATGGTGCCTTTAAAGCCAAAGATTTGTCTAGTAGGAACATCGAGCCCATTATAAAACAAGATTACTTCCTGCATATTAGTCAAATAGTGTTGGGGACATTTCATCAAGAGTTCCTTAAATTTTTCCCAAGCTCGAAAGAGTGCTTAAATACACATACCTTTTACCTAATAAAACGAGTGAAAAAGACCAATAATGACCAATAAATACAGTAAAATGCATTGTATTCGTTTGTATTGTGAATTGTGTCTTGCAGGTAACGGATATTGCACAAAAGGACAAAAAACAAAGCAAAACGAACAAAACCGAGCACGAGAATGGAAAGAGTACAAGAAATCGAAGCCGAAGGCAAATTTATACAAAATCCAATCCCATTAAACCTTTATCCTAAAAGAAACCCTAAAAGCAATTGCATCGTTAGTCTAAAACAATAACGCCGTTAGTCCTAAAACTAACAAACCCTTTTAAAACCCTTAACCACCGTTAACCCTTTTCTTATAAAACCTTTCTCGGCCCAAATTAATAACCCTGGCCCAATCCCCTTTTACCCAATATCAAAACCCGGTCAAACAACAAAAAAACGGCGCCAAGAATAGTTTTACTGTTCCCCCTTCGTTCCTAAATTTACCAAACCCTCTGACGCCTTAATTACCCAACTTTAAGTACAATTCACCTATTCTAGAACAAGTGACGCAAGCCCTGATGTTTTAAGCTGTACACGCTGGCGATCCTAGAGGATTTGATTGGTTGATTACGCTGGCACATGATCCAAGGGTGCCAATCATTGCTTTATGCCAAAGCAATGATTGGAGGGTTAGGATTGGAGGACTAGGACGCTCCTTGAAGGACTAGAAGGTTCAGAAGTCCCTATAGATAGGGATATCCTCACACATATAAGGATGTCTAGTTTTTAGCTTATTTTAGTTCTTATTATCTTATTGTAAACCTTTTCTTATTGTAATTCCTTTTCCAGCTGTAACTCTTTATTATTAATAAAATTGCAAATTTTCCTTTTAAACTTTGAAGTACTGTTTTACTTTAAAATGCAATTTAGCTTATGATGATTTGTGTGATTATTTAATAAACCTCAATAAGCTCTTTTAACTTCTTAAGCTAGCTAGAACTCAGTTAAGCCTTAAAGCTTAACTGAGTTTGCATATTAATACTCAAATCTCACCCCTAAATTACCTCAGCATAAATGGAAGATAAGCCAATAAGGGAAGGGCTTATAGACCTCACCAGCTTCTTTCTAACAAGTTGGAGCTTATAGATCAGCTCATTAAGATCTTATTTGATCCCTGTTTAGCTGGGATCAAGGTACTCTTTCCATTTTCTCTCTTATAGCTTAAATTGCTTATTGCTTATTTCTGTTTATCTAGTGCTAATTAACTGTTTAGTTCTGCTTATATCAGCTTAATTTTGTCTTTAGATGTTACTTAATGCTTGTTTGTAGTTTTAATTTCATTAGTTAAAGTTTTTATATAAATCTGTCAAAAAAATCTAAAAATATTAGCATTAGCTTCTTCTACCCCGTTCCAAGAATTCTTTCTACCAGAAGGACTTCTTTCACCAACAAAATCATCTTCTTCTACCCCGTTCCAACCTCAAACTTTTGAGATTGGCGAAACCTCTCGAAAGTCAACTATCGAGCGACATGAGGAGCAAATCCTGGATATCTTAAATAGCCTAGATGCAATCCCCATCGAACGTATCGAGCATATTGAAAATGGAATCGAAGGCCTTAGAAAAGGAACTGTAATTATTCAATGAGATTTTGATGCTCTGGAAGCTAAACTTCAGCAAGCTCATACTCAGATTTCCAAACTCCAGAGAAAGCAAATAGGATCCAACCATAAGATTTCCTTAGCTCGCTACAGAATCGCTGAATTAGCAGAAGTTATCAATGACATGGAAACTCGTCACCAAGCAGACATAGAAAATCTCATGAACTCCATCATCGAACTCCAGAACCGCATGGAATGATCATCCAGTTTCTAGTTTAAATTT